>CATIWM010305829.1:0-10109 GCA_949671775.1 Mallotus repandus
CCCCCCACACACACACACACAATTTTCTCATTGCCCTCAATGTGAAAAATTAAGTGTAACAAATGACAAATACATAAGAAATTTAAAAAAAAAGAAAATAAAATAACAAAAGAAAAAAAAGGCAAGAAGGACTCGCCTCATCGTGCCTTGAATAATTTTGTTCCCTTAAACGCCTTCAATGCAATGCTCCATCCTATTGAATAGTTCATAAAACTTTCTTTCAAAAGCATTAAGATGATGGAGGATTTATTGCTAACCCGCATCTTCACTTGCTTGACTTGGTCGAGTTTCATCCTCTTCTTGACTCTCTTCTTCTTCTTCATCTTCCTTTTAGGAAGGTATTGATTCTTGGGATGTGTAGGTATTGGGTTGTCACTTTCTAATAAAATTTTAAATTTTACAAGTGTGTTCTCTTCCTCACTTTCACAACCCTCATCACTTACCTTAATTTTTTTTTTGTTTTTCTCCCTTTGACAACTTACTTCCTTTACACACTCATCCACAACCTCAACCTTCATACACATCTCATCCTCTAGAGGGTATTTCATCCATTTAGACATCACGAAGTCTACACTTTCATCACCTACCCTAAGAGTTAACTTACCCTTATGCACATCAATCAAAGTTCTACTAGTATTCAAGAAATGCCTACCTAAAATTAATGGACAAGTGCTATCTTCCTCGAAATCCAATACAACAAAATTGACAGTGAAAATAAACTTGTCTACCTTTACTAAAACATCTTCAATCACACTATGAGGCTTCTTAATGGAATGATTTACTAACTATAACGAGATGTTGGTGGCCTTCATATCTCCTAATCCTAATTTCCTAAAAATAGAAAGTGGTATTAAGTTAATACTTACCCCTAAATCACACAAGCATCTAGGAAATTCACTAATGCCAATACTACAAGGAATTGTGAAACTCCCTAGATCTTTTTGTTTAGTAGGGATCTTCCGAGAAATAATTGAACTACAAGTTTTTATGAGTGGCACTATCTCGTGATCATCCCATCTCTGCTTATTGGTTATAAGATCCTTTAAGAACTTTGCATATTTAGGCATTTGCACAAGTGCTTCAGTAAAACAAATATTAATGTGTAGCTTCTTGAAAATTTCCAAGAATTTTGAGAATTGCTCTCCATTTTGCTGCTTTTTCAATCTTTGAGGGAATGGTAACTTTGGCACAAAAGAGGAAGGTGTATGTTTAGGAACTTCATTTTGCTCTATCTTGCTATCCTCATTTTCCTCATCCTCCACCATGACATATTGCTCATCATCCTTCTTATCATCCTCCTTGAAAATGTCAGCTTGTGTTCGCATATCCTTGCCACTCCTAAGTGTAATTGCCTTCACTTACTCCCTTTGGTTTATTTTGATGTTACTTGGAAGATTTTCTTGGTTCCTTGTAGATATGGCATGAGCAAGTTGACCCAACTAAACCTTAATGTTGTGAATCAAAGAGGCATGATTTCTTATGATTTGATAGAACTTAGCCTCCATCCTCTTCTAATTCTCCTCATGGCTAGACAACTTATTGGTTATGGCATCTAAAAATTTATCTAACTTGTTCTCTGCAGATGTCATCTTATCTTGTTATAGATGCTAAAATCCTGGTGGTTACTTATGCAAGTTGTTATTGTTGGAGAAGTTATGTGTAGCTGCGTTGTTGTTACTCCACAAAATATTTGGGTGATTTCGCCACCCTAGGTTGTAAGTGTCAGAGTATAGATTGTTAGCTTGCTTTTAAAATTGATTCCCCATATAATTAGCTTGCTCCATATAGCCATCCCTCATCATACTTACTTTATAAGCACCAAACTCATTATTAGAATAACCTAAAAAATTGCAAGACTCACCTATAGCGGCTGAGTTATTTTTATGGGTGAGGTTGTCAATGTGCTTTGTTAGTGCAACAATCTAGGCTTGAAGGGCTATCACTGTGTCAACTTCTAGTCTTCCAATCTACTTTGGTGTTTAGGCTCTCTTAGAGGACTATAGGCAACTATCAAGTGCCACCCTCTCCATAAGTTGTGCAGCCTCATCCACTATTTTTCTCATAAAAAATCCACCAGCATTAGCATCAATGGAATCCCTTGTGGAACTTATGACTCCATTATAAAACATCCTTAGGTATTCCACGATGTGGATAGCTCCTTTACAACTCTATAAACCTTTCCCAAGCTTCACTTAAGGATTCATGCTCAAATTATTGGAATGAAGTGATCTCTTTAACCACCTTAGTTGTCTTGGATGGTGGAAAGTATTTCGCCAAGAATGCTCTAGCCAAATCATTCCAATTAGTAAAAGAACCAGGTAGTTGAGACTTCAACCAAATTTTAGCCTTGTCCTTTAAAGTTAATGGGAACAATCTCAGCCTCAATGCATCACTAGACATGCCATTGTACTTGAGTGTGTCACAAATCTGAAGGAAGTTTGCAATGTGATCATTTGGGTCTTCATTTAGCATCCCATAAAATTGGATGGTTGATTGAAGCATTTGTAGTAAAGCCAATTTGATCTCAAAAGTATTGGCTTCAATATGTGGTCTCGTGATACTTACCTTATACCTCACAAACCGGGCATAGATGTGTCCAACAACACCTATGCATCAGGTTGATTCTTATCATTTTCCATTGTGCTTGATTCCTTTTAAAAATGTCTACGATTTTCCTTCCTGAACATAGTGAACTCCGGTATATATGTGAGTGGTTTCTTTCTCGATCTTCAGGTATTGTGCATACACCGAAATTTTTTTTTGTAAAACTTAAAAAAAAATGAATTAAAATGGGAAGAATATTAAAAAATTGGTGCCTCAATCTAATAAAAATCAAATCAATTATAATGTTAGAACCGAGTCCCTGGCAACGGCGCTAAAAACTTGTTTGTAAAAATCCATAAGCGAACAATGTTAGACAAGTAGTAAAAAAATTGGTTCCCTCAGAGACTAGTTCTAACCACCTATTAACCTAATTTTTTATTGTCCAAGGATTTCAATTATGAGAAATAAGAAGAAAATTAAATAGCAAATAAATTTGTAAGTAAAAAATAAATTCTAAAATAATGAATTAAACAAACGATGAACATAATGGTTGGGAATTGATTTATCACTCACAATCCTTAGTTCTCTCTGATTAATGGGTCTATCAATCTTGCAAACCCTTGGTATTTCTAAATTATCAATTAATCTCTCTCTTGTATCAACCAATTTTAATTCATAATTCTCAAATAAGAATATCAAGCCCCAATTCTCATTGTGAACTTAATTCCTTAAATCAAACTATAAATTTATTTACCCAAACCCAATTGGATTTTAATTCACTTATGATATCTTTCCCTTTAAGCAATTTAAACCTATATTCATAGATCCATCAAGGTTTTGATTTCTCAACCTAAAACCCCAACTTTAATTATGCTAATGGTGATCAAGCATCAACACAAAATAGGCACAATAAATATAGTTTGCAATTAACTAATAAACTTCATTAATTAGAGAGGAACTAATTCATGTTCAAGTCACCAATCCCTAACCAAAATAAAGTTAGCCTAACATAATGTAAAAATATCCCACATAATCATAAAAACAATCCACAACAATTACAAGAATAGAGAAGAGAGAAGAAAAGAAAACTAGGAGTTTTTGTTCTTCAATTCTTCAATTCTTGATATCTCTTGAGTTCTCCTTTAATTATTGTGCTTTTCTGATGTTTTTCTCCTCCTAAAATTGTCCCTAAAGTGTGGTATTTAAAGGCCCTAAAAGGGAAGTTATGTTGCCCTTCAAAATAAGTCAATGCAATCAAAATTCCAATCCTAATCAAATTAGGATAGTCTCCCACTTGCTGTGCAGATAGGATGACTTGCACAAAACTTCAGCCCTCTAATATGAATGAACTAGTTATTCAAGTCTTCATCAAAGTCGTAGAATTTTCTCTTAGATTTTCATAGCGCTTTGAATCACCTTATCTGATTTATGTACAAAATGTTATGGTTAAAATACTCGGACATGCACCAATAATTTAATTCGAAGAGCGCTATGACCATAGCAAGACTGCGATGACAGCAACCCTCTTGGTCCAAAAAAAAATATCTTCGGTTACGGTCGCAGCCAACACCATCGACACTAATTTCCTTCATCTCTCGGCTATGGTCGTAGCCTTAGTTGTGATGGCAGCCAAGTCTTCGCACCCAAAATGTGACTTTTCATCCAAATTCCTTCATTAAGCATTCTACCAACCTAAAACACATAAATTAAACTTAAAACCAAGAAACTAACAAAATAAAACCAATTAAAACACAAGAAACTACAAACTAACAAAATAAAATGCCTAGCTAATAATGCAAATTTTCGCACAAATAATAAACACACCCTTTGAAGTCAGAACAATCGATACAGAAGAATTTTCCACACCCCTTAATTAAGGAATGAAATATTAATAATATGCACAAATATGAAGCTTTAATCATCACAATAATATAAACCAAATTTAGCTACGCTTTCACCATTTTGTACACAATTTTATGCACCAATGTACTCTAAAAACAAAACTCAAGAGGTCACTATTGACACCTAGTTTTCAACAGTCCTCCAAAATAGTTCGATGACAAAAGTCTTATGTCGACTAGACAGAGGATAACCTCTAAAAATTTTATCCATAGCATGCTTCCAAAGAAGCAAACCCTAAAATCCCTAATCGAGCATCCAAATCAAAAAATCGGACACTTGAATGCTCGAACTGGGACCCCGAATCATTGAACTAGAGGCTCAAAAGACTAAACATTTTTCTAAATGTCCAAGTAAGGGTTTTGCTTTGAAAATCAAGCTTTAGCTATAAAACTAAGACGCAAAAACCTTGAAGTAAGGCCTTAAGAAGCTGAATTGAAGTTTTAAAAGACTGGTTCATCAATTTTGAGCCCGAATCAAGCTCAATCGCTTGAAAAATTTCATGAACCTTGAAAAACTCATCGAACCAGACCTAATAGGCCCAAAGGATATCTAGGATATTAAAAGTTTTTTAAATGACCCAAAAAGCGACCCGATAATATGTGGGCTAATGAGCACGTGTCGATTTTAAAAAAAAATCCATGTGACTCATCAATCCACGCATGTGGATATAACCAATGCACATGGATTTTTGAAAAACACACGTGGGTGGTTCACTCAGTGGTCTAGATTTCTATAAATTAATCATTTTTCTTATTTTGAGGAACTTTTGGCGAATTTTTAGATATTATTTTATTACTGGTCAATTTTATTAGGCATTTTAGATACTTTTCTAAGCCAAAATCACAAAAATACTATTGTTTTAGAGCCTCAAACCCCTACAAAAGGGTGATCGACGCGTGGAAACCGAATAGGATTTTTAGCACCAAAAGTCCAAACCCAACTCCTAGTTCACCAAAGCACACAGCGAGGGTAATCTCCGAGGACCCAAATAATTATTTGCATAAATTTTGCATTTTTATCATATTTTTTATTTTTATTTTATTTTACAAAAATTTTGTTTTTATTAATTTCTCTTCATCAGTTATTTAATGGGGTGTATTTAATTAAGACTTTTAAATATTTTGATAGATTTTAAAAGTTATGGGGTATTTAATCCTAACTTTTAAAGACTCTTTAAAAGTTAGGGTGTATTCAATAATGACTTTTATAAACTTACAAAAAGGCTATAAAAATTAAGGAGTATTCAATTAAGACTTTTAAATAGTTAATAAAAGTAAACACATATTCAAAAAGTTATGGAATTTTATAGATAATGGAATTTTGTGAACTTTGAATGACTTTGAATGACTTTTCCTATTTATATCAACCTAAAAAAAGTCATTCACCTTACCTCAAGACTTTGAATGACTTTCAAATATGATGCTCCATCAATAAGTGATGGACTTAAAGTGCCACAAGCTAATCTACTTATTGCTATTTCAATTTATTTTCACATTTTTTATATTTTTATATTTTTGTTTATCATGTTTTTTATTATATATATGTTATGTAAATATTTTTTTGTGGATTATGAAAAAATCTATTACTTGAAAAAAAATTTTGATATGGTTTTTTTATTTGAAATTAATAAAATAAATATCTTAATTATTTTTTAAAAAATTAATTAAAGACATCCATTTTTTATAATTATTTTTAAAATTTTATTTTTATTATATGATAAAAACTAATTTATTAGGTGAAAATATGTATATTAAAATCAATAAAAGTTGTCCAATGTCAATACAAGTCATAAAAAATCTTTTAAAATAAAGTCTACCAAAGTCATTAACAAATTCATAAACTCTATAAAAGTCTTCCAAAATAAAGTCTATAAAAGTTATTAAAAGATCTATAAACTCTACAAAAGTCGTTCACTTAAAAAAGTCCATAAATGTCTTTAAAAGTACTAATTGAATACATCCCCCTTATTTATTTTCTTTATTTTATAAATTATTTCATTATTATTTTTATAGTTTTCATTTTAATTTTATTTTCTTTTAAACCTTCTCTTCTATATCTCTACACCTGCTTCTTTTCATTTATTTCTTTTTAGTTTTACTTATTCATTCATTTTCCTTACGTTATTTTCATCATTTTCACCATTTTTACATTTCATGCATTTTTATTTATCTTAGTGATATGTTTATGTTGAAGTTGTGACCTTGGTGATGTGGATGAAATGATGTGGATTTAGAAGTGTTTATTTGCCTATTCAGTGAATTTATGTGAACATCGCATTTTTAGGCATTTTAGAACATACCCATTTGCAATTGTTTTAAAATTTTCCCTTTATTGATTATTCATTTATTTCATTCACCTTTCTTTATTTCCTTTTAATGAAAAAGTCTTTATTTTTATTTATTTTCTTTCTTTATTTTCCTTATTTTGTGGTAAAAATTGCATTTTAAATCTATTATATTGTAGAGAAATTTATTTTCTCTAATTTAGGTAAAGTTTACCTTTCATTATTAAAATATTATTTTTGCATCATTTCTATTATTCTAATATTATTTTTATAATTTTTATCATCATTTTGCATTATTTTCCAGTGTCATTTTCATAAAAGTAGCATTTTTATTTCATTCTTTTGCTAAAAGTATCATTTTTATTGCTAATATATGATGAAAATGGTATTTTTAATATGAAAGTCTTCACCTTTTTCACTATATGAAGCCGGTGACTTTCTAAATCAAGAATATTTGTTAGTTATTTTTCCATTAATATTTGGTATTTTTTCTAGCCATTAAAGTGATGCTTTTAACAATTTCTTGGTGTGAAATTATCATTTTTATTATTCTTGATAATAAAAGGTGGTAATTTTAATATAAAGTTTTTAACTTTATTTTCAACATAAAAGTAATGACTTTATTAACCAAGTATGTAAATAATAGATTTCCTTATAGATAAAATTAATATTCTAGACATAAAGTTGTCATTTTTATAACATTCTTGGTGTAAAAGTGACATTTTTATTGACATAATGTGAAATTATGTTTTTAGTATAATTCTATCTATAATAGTCGTAGAGATAACTCTCCCAAGTTAGGATTTTGCAATCACTACAATATATTCCCTTAGATTGATTTTTACAAATTGAGTTTTAAGGCACAACTTAAACCTTACAAGCAAGAGTTTAGGGTCACTCTTAAACCAAATTCCTAAGTGTTTTCAATAGGTAAACAATTAAACCATACACACTAGAATAGGTCCTCACTTCCCTTTTTCTAACCCCAAAAAATAAAAGAAGAAGAAGCCTAATTCTAACACACAACCCACACTCTAAAAGTGTATTTAAATATAAGAGAGTTAGAAGAAGAAATTGAATGCTTAATGAATTCTAAGCGTAAATATTCAACAACTAAGGTGTGTAACTCTTGAATGAAGCTCTAAGACTTATTTTTATAGTTGGAGCTTATAAATTCTTCAACATTCAATTCATCTCTAAGCTTTACCATCCTTCATTTAGTGCATTTCATCTTTTTGTAGAAAGGAGCCTACTCATGATCATGACGCATGAAAAATATTGTCATTAGAGTCAAATATAGCCATTGGAGACTGCATGTGGTGGAGACACGAAATAGCTCATGACTGTGACTGGTGATCATGAGCCACTCAGCCTCCTTGAATATTCAAAGACTCTTTAGGGCTTTAGTTCACTGTGATTGTCACTATCATGATCATGGCCCGTAAGCAGTTCAAATTGTTGAAGCCTTAAAGGAGTATTTGTCTTTATGAGCTGAACTCCTTGGTCACGAGCTAGATTGTCTTTCATGATCCACTCATTATCATGAGGGTAGATCGTGAGGGGCATAGAATCTTCTTCGCTTTACAGGCTTCTTCAATCCTTCAGCTCGTGAGTCTTGCTACAGATCGTGAGGGATGCTTTCATGCTTGAATTAACTTAAAGTTGATGTAGAATGCCTTCCATTTGAATTTTATCTTTTGCTCGTGTCTTAGGGAGCTTTGAGAATGAATTTGATCACTCTGTAAGAGAGAATTAAATCAATAATACTTAGCAAACTTAATTAGTATAATCAAATTATTTGTTAAAGTCAAAATAGAGGAGTTGATCTGTGACACCTGTTAAGGATGTCAAGCATACATCGTATGCATGTGACTAATGCATAACATATCCATTAAATAGCTAACTTTAGCACACCACATCAAGTAGTTCACATCTTTCTTATATTATACACATACAATATGCTAGCCTTAATACAATATAGTAAAATTCACTAGGCATGTCATGTTTAAGAAAAACTAAGATGACCTCCTGCTGACCCACCTGACACACTGCTAGTGCAACTGAAGTAAACGTTTCTCCAAGAAAGGTTGCAGTTCTTCTAATCCTAAAAAATATTGCAGAGGAGTGAGCCTGCAACTCAACAAATGAATAACATAATATTCTATGAAAATAACACATTCAAACATGTAGTAATATCAATTATTAATCCATTCAATATTTAACTATAATTTATAGTATGTACATAGTCATAGTAGCATAGTATGTACAACATATTTCTTTAGCCTTTATACGACTTATCAAAGGGATTCTATAACACACATAGCATTACCATAATCATAGTGTTTTCTTTTGGACAATAATGTATTTTTAGTATTTACAAAATTAAAATAGCATAGTATTTTCTTCTGGACAACAATATACTTGTGAATTACATGTAATTCAATTTTTTTTAATAATCATAGATCCCCATACACACACAGTTATGCCATAAACTTTTGCCAACGGTATTTTTTTCTTTTTCTTCTTTTTTTAGCCATTTTATGGCATAGAAAGGGGATTCCATATCGTACACAGCCCTGCCTCATTCACAAGTAGCATTGCGTCCTCATATTCGTCCAATCATATTTTTTTTATATTTACATATATATCAAGAGTTCACCACACTGTCATAGCACTTTATTCAACTCATCATCAACTAAATACATCACATATCATTCCATAAAGTAAATTAACATCTCCCCCATAATATATAAGAAAATAATAATATACCAAAAATATACCGAAATATACTATATTTCACCATGGCAGAATTGAGAGTGCAAATTCAAAAATACACCAAAAATTACACATTATGAATATCAAATCCATACTTTCTAAATCAATATAATTATAAGTCTAGATTTATTTTCAACTGATTTCACATCAATTGGATATTTATCCAAAGAGTCCACCATGGTTAAGCTGTCAACAAAATTAAGCAACAAAAAGTATGGTCCAAATTGGCCATCAAGATAGCAAAATTAAGCTTTCTCTATTTCTATAAATTTTGTAAATAACATCTACAAGTTTTTATAGGATCAAATTTCACCAAATTTGGAGTTATAAAACTCCAGATATATCTTAAACAAGTATTCTGTTCTTACCTAAAACAGGACACCCGAATTCAACAACCATCATTCATATATATGATCTCATTCATATATATAAGCTCATCTCAAAAACAATAAATCACAAAAATAATAATAAAATTTAGCATCTATAAATTATAAAACTCATATTTTATTTAATAAATCAACTTAACAATAAATTTATAATTATTTATTTTAGGTGTTATATTCACATAGAACATTAAGTTATTTACTTACCTTTACTGCTCCCT
>CATIWM010305830.1:0-10308 GCA_949671775.1 Mallotus repandus
AAAGATCACATCAAATAAAAGGGCTAAAAGTCAAAATTGACTTTCATTTTTCTTTTTGGCATTTTCAACTATAGCTTTTCTTGAAATGAATTCACCATATTAACCAAAAAAAAAAAAAAACATAGAAGAAAAGAAAAAGAAAAGAAAAGAAAAGAAAACGAAGAAATAAAGGAAAATAAGGTGAAATGAAGGAAAAGAAGAAAAGTCTTTATTTGTGCCCCCCATATTTGAAAAGTCAATCCTATGTGACAATTTTTGAAAATTGTCTTGCAATGCCCATCTTTACAAATTAGTTCCAATTGTGCTAATCTCAAAATCCCAATCCAAAAATTTCTACCTAATGTGAGTTGAAAAATAGTTGGTCAGAAAACTCACAAGGCTGATCAATAACAAGCATAATGTAGTGTGCATGGTTATAATGAAAGCATAATCATTTAAAATGGGCATGATCAACATATGTTAGCACGTAGAGTGTCAGACATGGAGGTTTTACAAATTTTACAGCATCAACATTATGAGTGCGACATAAACGTCCGATAATCAATTGTAAGAGCATTGAGTGATTAGTGGTCAAAGTGGACAAGACAGTAGTCAATCATTATATGGATTTACAACCACCCAGCTAGGTTCAAAAACTCCTAGAAAGGGAGTAGCCTAGGAAAAATAGGGAAAATAAAAAGAGAAAAAATGAAAAACCCAGCTTGGTTCGAAAACTCCTAGAAAGGAAGCAACCTAGGCAAAAGAGGGAATATAAAATAAAATCGGTTGTACTTTCATTACGAGAAGAGAAATTTGAGAGCTCATAAGATTTTGCTTCATGATGCAAGAAAGGGAGGGCCTACCAATTCTTCAACCAGGGACCAAATTTTGAGACAGAAATTGGGGGGTTGCTAAGGGTGAAATAATATTGTCCTACGACAGCAAAGTATTCCTAGGAGGCAACTAAGCTGGGGGCATTTGTTATTATTAATACAATTTGATAATGAAAGGGTCTTAATTTTTGTTCCATTTGGATACATCAGTCTCAAAAAAAATGTTTGACAGACTCAATTTTTTAATATGGATTCTTTGATATAATGAGGACCAGTTCCCAAAGATTAGCCCTAAACATAAAAGGCATTTGGCTAAATCATTCAAGATTTCCTGTTTCTCCTAGCTCATGCATATATGAAATTTTTGCAAGAATTATTTTGACATTTCATACATATTGGCATTAGAATAATACATGTCTTTCATAAATAGTGCACATGAGATTGTGTTGTCAAATCATTTTTGAAAGCTTTCAAAGATCACGATCATGCATACATCAACTATGAACTTTGTGAATGTGTCTTTTTAAGAATAAGCTAGCTCCAGTGCATATAATGTAGACCAGCTACCATTATCTTTGCCTAATGCCCTAACGACTATATGGCTTGTTTGATTGACCTTGCCTAACGGCCCATAGGCTATAAAGCACATTTTGATTGTCTTTATTTTATTTCTCCTTCCCTGATACCCACAAGCCTATATGGTACTTGTTCTTTGTTTTCTTCTGATGCCCCTAAGGCTATATGGCACTTGTTGTTTATTTTTTCCTAATGCCCCCGAGGCTATATGGCTTGTTGTTTATTCCTACCTGACGCCCTCGAGGCTATATGGTACTTGTTGTTTGTTCCTTGCCTGATGCCCCTGAGGCTCTATGGCACTTGTTGTTTGTCCGTACCTAATGCCTCCAAGGCTATATGGCTCTTGTTGTTTGTTCCTTGCCTGATGCCCCCGAGGCTATACGACACTTGGTTTTTGCTCTTGCTTGACGCCCCTATGACTGACGGCATGAATTTTGCATAAATGATTTCTCATGAATGAAATTCTTTAGGTTCATGTTTGTGAGCGATTTCTCAGGGATGATACTCTCGAGATTCATGATTCAAGAAGTGACTAGTTAGGTTGTATCCCTGAAGTTCATGATTCTAAAGTGTGACTGGTTGGATTGTATCCTCGAAGTTCATGGTTCAAGAAGTGACTGGTCAGGTTATATCCCCGAAGTTCATGGTTCAAGAAGTGACTGGTCGGGTTGTATCCTCAATGCTCATGATTCTAAAGAGTAACCAGTCGAGTTATATCCCTGAAGTTTAGTTCAAGAAGTGACTGGTCGGGTTGTATCCCTGAAATTCACGGTTCAAGAAGTGAGTGGTTGGGTTGTATCCCCGAAGTTCATGATTCTAAAGAGTGTCTTATCCAGTTGTATCCCTAAAGTGCACATCACAAGGAGTGTTGGGTCGAGTTTGAATCCTCGAAGTGCATCTTCTTTTCTAAAGAGTGTCTGGTCAGGTTGTATCCCCAAAGTGCACTTCCTAAGGAGTGTCTAGTCAAGTTTGAATCCTCGAAGTGCATCTTCTTTTCTTAAGAGTGTCTGGTCAGGTTATTTCCCCGAAGTGCACGCTGCAAGGAGTGTCTGGTTGGGTTTGAATCCCCAAAGTGCATCTTCTTTACTAAAGAGTGTCTGGTCGAGTTGTATCCTCTAAGTGCACGTCCCAAGGAGTGTCTAGTCGGGTTTGAATCCTTGAAGTGCATCTTCATTTCTAATCAGTGTCTGGTCGGGTTGTATCCTCGAAGTGCATTTCATAAGAAGTGTCTGGTCAGGTTTCAATCCCCAAAGTGTATCTTTATTTCTCTACTGAGTGACATCTCAAGCTAGGAAAACCTGAGATTCATGATCCAAATATTAATGAGTGGCTGATTAGGCCAAAAAAATTCAAGGATTACGGTCACATTTTCATCTTCTTTACTGAGTGACTTATCGGGCCAAAAAATTCAAGATTCATGATTCAAATATTAATGAGTGGATGATAGGGCCAAGAAAACCTCAAGATTCATGATTCAAATATTAATGAGTGGATGATAGGGCCAAGAAAACCTAAGCATCACAGTCACGTTTCAAATTAAAATTTAACCTCTTAGATTTGAATTCCCAAGGCTGACGGTGCGAGCGAAGCTCGGAGGTTAGGTATGTTTTTCTTATTGATTATTGCTTTTGTTATGCATGTTGCTTTTCAAAAAATTGATTTCATAAATCTATTTTCTTAAAAAACCAAAGGGGCAAATTATGGACACACTCGATTTGATCAGCTTGCAACGAAGGCCTAATGTTGAGATAGTACAGATATCGAATGCAAGAGAAACCTGAAAGCTTCTCTAGAAATGGATTTGAAGCCCCAAATACCAAATCCAAGCCAAAAACCCTTAGTTGAGCTCAAAACACCAAACAATAACCCAAAACTTCAAATTTAAGCCCAAAAACCCATTTGGCCCAAAGGTCCAAACCAGGCCTGGGCCAAGAGGTGACGCCTCTTCACCCCTAGGCATCGGTGAGGTGACACCTCATCAAAGAGGTGATGTCTCTTTGGTTGTCAACTTACTTTCCATTAAATGCCATTTATGGTTGCATTAGGTGAAAAATGGGCCCACATATCACACATATGAAGGTTTAGGCATAAAAATGAGACTTTTGGGGCAGAAGTAATTGGTCGAGTTGTATCCCCAAAGTTCATGGTTCAAAAAGTGACTGGTCATGTTGTATCCTTAAAGTTCACAGTTCAAGAAGTGACTAGTCGGGTTATATCTCGAAAGTTCACAATTCTAAAGAGTGTCTGGTCCATTTGTATCCATGAAGGGTAAGTCGCAAGGAGTGTTTGGTCAGGTTTAAATCCCCAAAATGCATCTTCTTTTCTAAAGAGTGTCTAGTCGGGTTGTATCCTCAAAGTGCATTTTCTTTTCTAAAGAGTGTCTGGTTGGGTTATATCCCTGAAGTGCACATCGTAAGGAGTGTCTAGTCGAGTTTAAATCCCCTAAGTGCATCTTCTTTTCTAAAGAGTATCTGGTTGGGTTGTATCCTCGAAGTGCACGTCCCAAGGAGTGTCTGGTCAGGTTTGAATCCCCGAAGTGCATATTCTTTTCTAATGAGTGTCTAGTCGGGTTGTATCCTCAAAGTGCATGTCGCAAGGAGTGTCTAGTCGGGTTTAAATCTTCAAAGTGCAACTCCATTTCTCTAATGAGTGACTTCTCGGGCCGGGAAAACCTAAGATTCATGATCTAAATATTAATGAGTGGCTGATCGGGCTAGGAAAACCCAAGGATCATGGTTGCATTTTCATCTTCTTTACTGAGTGACTTCTCAGGCTGGGAAAACCCGAGATTCATGATTCAAATATTAATGAGTGGCTGATCAGGCTAAGAAAACTCAATCATCATGGTCACATTTCAAGTTAAAATTTGAACTCTCGGGTTTGAATTCCTAAGGCTGACAGCGCGACCAAAGCTTAGAGGTTAGGTATGTTTTTCTTGTTTATTATTGCTTTTGTTGTGCATGTTGCCTTTAAAAAATTGATTTCATAAATCTATTTTCTTGAAAATCCAAAGGGGTAAACTGTGGACACCCTCAGTTTGATCAGCTTGCAACGAAGGCCTAGTGATGAGATTGTACGGATATTGAATGGAACAAAAACCCAAAAGCTTCTCTAGAAATGGACTCCAAGGCCCAAATACCAAATCTAAGCCCATAAACCCTTATTTGTGAGCTCAAAACACCAAACCAGGACCATAAAGCCCAAAAGCCCATTTGGCCCAAACTTGGCCTAGGCGAAGAGGCGATGCCTCTTCACCCTTGGGCATTGGTAAGGCAACGCCTTATTAAAGAGGCGGTGCCTCTTTTGTGGCTGACTTACTTTACATTAAATGCCATTTATGGCTGCATTAGATGAAAAATGGGCCCACATATCTAAAGGTTTGGGAATAAAAATGAGACTTTTAGGGTAAAAGTAAGCTGAAAAAGGGAGGGAAATAAAGATCTTTTATCTTGGCTTAGTTTTTTATGAATTTTAAAAAGGAAAGGTTAGAGAAGCTTAATAATCTAGTTTTGAACTGAAAAAAGAGGAAGGGTTGGCCATTTTTTAGAGAGGAAAAGAAAAATAAAAGAAATAAATGTTCTTGAGAGAAAAATAAGAGGAAAAGGGAAAGTAGAGAAGAAAAAAGGAGTTTCTATTTGAGAGAGTGTATCTCCTTGGGAAAGAAGAAGGCTCTCCTACATTAAAGGCATCTAAAACAACAAATCAAGCTTTGAGGGCTCAATTAGGAGCATTAAACGTGTTCAAATCAGTTAGAACTCCTACTTTTAAGCTTAAAGTTGTTTACTTTATATGAAAGTTTAATTTCTTGGATTTTCATACTTGTTTTTTTTATGTTTATTGCTTATTTGTTATTATATTGAAGGCCTGAACATGTGAAATATTGTGTTTTAGTTGTAAGTTTGCATATATTTGCATGTATATTGAAGTTGCTTTAGATTTAAGAAACGTGTGAATTTATGTGCTTCTGTTGAAGAGGCGACATCTCTTCAATGAGACATCGCCCCTTCACGTTAAGGTGATCCTAAGTAGCTTCTTAGCCAGGAGGCAACGCCTCTTTGAAGAGGTGCCACCTCTCTGCTAGAATCTTGCTTTATTTAACTTTATGTCCTAGTGTTTGTTTCGCATGTTTTGCATTTCCTATACATTTATTTCATGTGATATATTCACTTTGCATGCAATTATTTTGATACTTGTCATGAGTAAGCATTTATTTACTTATCTTGTGATAGTGTATAATTTTTATAAGGCCAACATGATAGAACTTCTTTTTGTAGCATTCCCGTGTTTATAAAGGTTAACATTTGAGTTTTTGCAGGAATCTTGAGACATTTTTAACCATCTAATGCTTTTTTCTCTTAATTAGTTCTTGAGAGGTTTTATCTCAATTTGTTATTTATTTCAAATATACAAAGAATTGTAATCCTTAATATCTCCCTCTCTTATTTGAATGTATGATTGTAAATTTGTTATCATTACTTGTAATAAGTGTTGGATTAATAGGCGTGCAAAGGGACAAATGTGTGAACATGGACATTGAACATAAAATTGAAAATGATTGAAATTCAAAAGATAATAAGGAAATAATCTGATAATCAAAGGTAATAGAATACAAAACACAAACGGAGGCCAACTGTAAGGTTGGGTGGGCATTCCAAAAGCTCATACCTAGTTTTCAAATCTGATCTCTGATGACAGCTTCTGAAAACCTCTGTGGAATCCAGTTGTTATACAGTGTGTCCCAACTTTCATATGGGTGGTGACTCCATCTCCATTTTGGGCCATAAGCCCATTATGTATTTCCTAATGGGCCTTGAACCCACACAGCATCGTGGTCCCTAAACACTTGGGCACGCACTAGACCCCACTACCTACAATCATCCCACACAAATGAAAATTAAAGGACTTTAAAACCATTCCAATAAATGAAGAGTGCAACGCAGTTGTTCAAAATAAGAGTCCGTAAAAGCTTAAAGATCTATGGAGTATCACTATTCCTTGAACTTTTGGGAATGAATTTATAGGTAGGTCTTTATTTGATTTAGGTGCAAGTGTAAGTATAATGCCTCTTTCTCTTTGCAAGCACCTAAACATTAGAGAACCTCAACAAATAACTGTGTCACTACAATTAGCATATAGGTCCATCATCCATCCCAATAGAATCTTAGAAGATGAGCCCATAAAAGTTGGAGACTACTATAAGTTGAGAGATTTCATCATCTAGGAGATGGAGGAGAACCTTTGAATTCCTATAATTTTGGGGTGTCCTTTCCTATCTACAGCAGGTGCAATCATAGACGTCAAATGAGAGAATTTTTTTTTGAAATTGGAGATAACAAAGTGGAGTTTGACGTTTTCAAAATGGCAAAGCAAACCACAACAATAAGGTTATGCTTTAGAGTGGATGTAATAGAGAGTTGTGTGCAAGGAGTTTTTGAGAAACAACAAACCCAAGATCCACTTGAAGCATGTTTGGTTCATGATGCAAAGGAAGATGATAGTAATTAAGAGGTGGTAATGTTTTTAATCACTATCTCAATGGTAATGCCATACTAAATAAGAAGCAATCAATCGGGTATAAGCCTTTACTCTCCAATGTAAGTTGTGTGAGTATATTAAAAGAAGAGAATGAACCTACAGTAGAATTTAAAGCTCTTCCTTCAACTTTGAGGTATGCTTTCCTTGGTCCAAATTTTACTTATCCAATTATTATGAATGCTTAATTGAATGAAGAACAAGTAGAAAAATTACTTAGGAGAGTTAGGCCACATTAAAAAATAATAGGCTACACTTTAAAGGGATTACCCTTTCTATTTACATGCATAAGATTCATATAAAAGAAGGTTCTAAGCCTTCAATTGAAAATCAAAGAAGATTAAAGCCTAATATAAAGGAAGTAGTTAAGAAAGAAAAGTTAAAATCGCTTGATGCAAGGATTATCTATCCTATTTTGGATAATGATTGGGTTAGCCCAATCCATGCAGACCTTAAAAAAGATGGCATGATAGTAGTTTAAGAATGAGAACAATGAGTTAATTCCAACTAAGACCATCACAAGTTGGTGCATGTGCATTGACTATAGGAAATTGAATAAGGCAACTAGGAAAGATCACTTTCCTTTACCCTTTATTGATCAACTTTAAGAGGGGTTAGCAAATCATTCATTTTTCTATTATTTAGATGGTTATTCAGGTTTTTTTCCAAATTCTTATTCATCCTAATAACCAAGAAAATACCACATTTGCATGTCTCTACAGAACTTATGCGTATAGAAGAATTCCTTTTGGGTTGTGTAATCCACGCGCAACTTTTCAAAGATGCATAATGTCAATTTTTTCTAATTTTGTTGAGGACATAATGGAGGTTCTTATGGATGATTTCTTTGTGTATGGTTCTTCATTTGATGCATGTCTAGATAACCTTTTGAAAGTGTTACATCATTATGAGGAAATAAACTTAGTGCTTAATTGGGAGAAGTGTCACTTTATGGTGACAAAAGAAATGGTGTTCTTGCATATTGTGTTCAAAAACGATATTGAAATTTACAAGGCTAAGATTGAAGTGATTAAAAAGTTTCCACCACCCACTTCCGTAAAAGGAATAAGGAGTTTCCTTGGTCATGCAAGGTCTTATCATCGCTTTATTAAGGAGTTTTCTAAGATCGATAAACACTTAACTAAATTGCTTACTAAAGATGTCCTTTTAAATTCACTGATGAGTGTTTAAATTGCTTTTCATAGGTTAAAGGAAGCCTTGATCACAACAACTATGTTATAACTAATGGATTGGAGTCTTCCATTTGAGAGTATGTGCGATGCAAGTGATGATGCCGTAGGAGCTTTGTTTAGGCAACATAAAGATAAGCAAGCTTATGTTATTTACTACATAAGCCACACTCTTGATAAAGCTCAAATTAATTATGCAACAACTGAGAAGGAGTTATTAGTAGTTGTGTATACAATGGATAAGTTGTGGTCCTATTTTGTGGGGAGTAAAGTTATTTTCTACACCGACCATTCGACTGTCAAGCACCTACTCGTTAAGAAAAATGCTACGCCGAGACTTATTCGATGGATATTCTTGTTGCAATAGTTTGATTTGGAGATAAAAGATCGTAAAGGGACAAAGAATTTAGTGGCAGACCACCTTTCTTATCTTGAGCAGTTACATCATTTAGACTCTTTTCCTATCCTTGATGACCTTTTGGGTAAGCAACTCATGAAAGTGCAAGAACTTGCTCCTTGGTATGTTGATTTAGTAAGCTACCTAGCTTGTGGTGTTCTTCCCCTTGACTTAGATTACCATTAAAAGAAGAAATTCTTTTGGGATGTAAAGAAATATTTGTGGGATGAACCTTACCTACACAAGATATGTAGAGATGGATTAATAAGAAGGTGTGTACTAGATGAAGAAATATTAGATGTTCTCACTCATTGCAATTCACTAGAGTGTGGGGGACATTTTAGCTCAACCAAAATAGCAGCAAAAGTGCTTCAGAGTGGATTCTATTTTCCCTCTTTCTTTACGTATGCTAGGGATTTTATGCTTAAGTGCGATAATTTTCAAAGGATAGGGAATATTGGAAGGCGCAATGAGATGCCTCTCACAAACATCATGGAGATTTAGCTTTTTGATGTATGAGGGATTGACTTTATGGGTCCATTTCGGAGTTCCTATAGAAATAAATACATCTTGGTTGGGGTAGATTATGTGTCTAAATGGATTGAAGCAATTACCTCACCAACCAATGATGCTAAGGTAGTCACTAAGTTCCTTCAAAGGAATATTTTCACATGCTTTAAAACTCCAAGAGCTATAATAAGTGATGTAGATTCTCACTTCTGTAATCACCAATTTGAGAGTCTTCTTGCAAAGTATAGAGTCAATTATAAAGTGGCTACACCATACTATCCTTAAACAAGTGGATAACTAAAGGTTTCCAATAGGGAATTGAAGAGCATATTTGAGAAGATAGTCAATGCTTTGCACAAGGATTAGTCTATAAGCTTGGAGCACATACTCTGGGCTTATAAAACAGCTTCTAAAATACCCATAGGAACTTCACCTTATCGCTTAATTTTTAGGAAGTATTGTCACCTCCCTATTGAACTTAAATATAAAGTAGTTTGGGCTACAAGGTTTCTCAACTTTGATCTAGTTAAATAAGGAGCTAAGAGACTTCTCTAATTGAATGAACTGGAAGAATTTAGGATGGATGCTTATAAGAATGCCAAAATTTACAAAGAGAGGACTAAAAAGTGGCATGATAAGTGATGAATGTGAAAGACCTCGTGTTTTGAACACTATTTTCTATGAAATTAGAATCTAATTAGATGCATATTTAATTAATTTAGCTCATTTAAAGATTTTGTATTTATTTTTATTAATTTTGTTTAGCTATTAGGATTTAATTAATTTTGTTGATTTTAAAGTTTATTTAGTTAATCTTTATATGAATTTTGACATAAGGATGCCTTGGAGATCTTTTGAGAGATTCAGGGAGTTTAACAAGTCAAGATGAAGATATAGAGGTTACAACAAGTCAAACTCTTGAAGAAAAGTGAAGTTTTAAATGTAGCCTGTTCTTGTATAGCCACGTGCCTGGGTGCACACAGCCATGCTTGATTGCTAGAAAGCAAACATAGCCACGGAACCTAATGTAGCACAAAGAAGAATGTACCTACGTAGCCATATGCGTGGGTGCGCACAGCTGTGCAAGCTGTTATAATAACTTTTTAAATTCAAATTTTGAGTTGATGATTTGATGGGATTTGAATTATAAAAAACCTAAAAGTTGTTGGAGGCTTGAGGCTGTAAATAGGGGGGCCTTCATAAGAGCAAAAACAATCTTGAATCTTAGTTTTTATATTTTTCTTTAGAATCAAATTTAGTTTTGATTCAAGTTCTTGTTCATGTTGATTTA
>CATIWM010305873.1:0-18497 GCA_949671775.1 Mallotus repandus
ATAAAATAAAATAAAATAATAAATTGAAATAAAAATAAGGAAATTAAATAAAACTTATAATAATAAATAAAAATAAAAAATGAATAACAATACAAAAATTTAGGAGAAGAATAGGATATGCAAAATATATAAAAAACTACAATTTTTATAAAAATGATTAAATGGGCCCTCAGAGGCCTTACTCTTGATGCGTGCTTTGGAAAAGGAGTGTTCAATTTGGATTTTGGTTCTAAAATTCTAAAAAAGTAAGATTTAGTGATTTCACTATTTTGGAAAATGGGTTTCCTTGAGTTATTCACCCTATTTTAAGGGGTTTGAAGCTAAAATCAATGATCTTTTTAATGCTTTTGGCTTGATTAAGTCTCTAAATCAGTCCTAAAAATCATCTAGAAAATATAAAAATTGGAAAATTTTTCAAAAGTCCTCTAAAAAATAAAAAAATTAAAATCTATAGAAAACTTGGACCCACATGAAAACCCACAAGCGTGGATGGGAATCCACGCGCGTTGTTTTCATTATCCACATGTGCAAGGTTAAACCACACACGTGAATTATCAATCCACACATGTAGATTGATGGATTGCATTGGTTTTCTAGGACCTGTGAATATTCATAAGCTATACTGTGTTTTCAAGTCAATTTTGGGTTTTGTTTGAAATCTTTGAGGTTCAAGGAGTCTTTTGGGTCCTCTCTGTCCAGTTCAGTGAGTTCTTTAAGGTTTTTAGGTTTTTTGGGCATTTAGATTTGTTTCAGCCTCTAAACCAGTGAACCAGACTTTGGAAGCTTCAATTCAACTTCTTAAGGCCTAGGTTCAAGGTTTTTGAGTTTCAGTTTCGTACCTAAAGACTGATTTTCAAAGTAGAACAACCCTCACTAGGACATTTTAGAAAAAGGTTTGATCTTTTAAGGTTCTGATTAAGGGAAGTGGGCTCTCGATTCAAGGGTTTAGGTGTTCAGTTTACTAATTTGGATGCTAAGTTTAAGATTTTATGGGTTGCAACTCTTAGAAGCATAATATGGATAGCCTTTTTCGACGTTATCCTCTATCTAATCGACATAAAACTTTCATCATTGGACCACTTTTGGAGAACTGATGAAAAGTGGGTGTCAACATATTTTTGAAAAGGCTCTTGACAAATGTGATGAAACATATTTTCTTTTCATTCTGATTTGGGAGATGATATGTCTAACTATTTTGATTGGTTATTTATTTCTAAATTAGTTGAGGTGTTGCAACATTTCTATGATATGACTTTGAGAATCTATGGTTCTTTGTATTGACATCAAACACATTCTTCTCTAAAATTTCTAAACTATACTGCCTCCTAAATGAGTGGATTAGATATGATGATGTTTATCTAAAGTCATTGGCTATTGCTATGAAATCTAAATTTGACAAATACTGAGGGGATGTTGAAAAGTTGAATAATCTTATATTCTTTACAAATGTGTTGGATCCAAGATATAAACTTGAATATATTTCTTTCTCATTATGTTAAATGTATGGGTATTTTCTTGGTTCCAACTTGTTTGAAACTATCAAAGGCAATATATTTGAGTTGCAGGTTGATTATTTTGGAAAATATGGCCAGTGTGATTCTCATTCTCAAACAAGCCCCTCTACCAATTTAAGCCAATCTCAATGTGTTTCTGCTTCAAATACCTCTAAAAAATATTCATCAGTATTGAAAGAAAGATTCAAAAAATATAAGTTAAATATTGGCTTAGGTGGAAGTAAGAAATATGATATTGATTTATATTTAAGTGAGTCAGTTATATAAGAGAAGGGAGATTTTGATATCTTGAGGTGGTGGAAGCTTAATTCAAAAAGGTTCCCTCTTCTTTCTTGAATGGCTGAAGATATTCTGGGTGCTCCCATATCCACATTTGCTTCAAAGTTTGCTTTTAGCATCAGTAGATGAATTCTGGTTTTATTTAGTGGTTCTTTAACTCTTGAAGTTATTGAAGCTCTATTTGTAGATAAGATTGGCTAAAATTGGGTAGATACCAATATATTGAGGAGGTAGTAAAGGAATTAGAGAGCTTCGCAAAAGGAAAGTGTCTAGTTCTATTTCTTTCTTGTAACTAATTTCCTATTATTTCTTTTTATTTCTTTTTATTTACTCTTTTTCTTGTATTCTTTGTCAGATCTCCCACCTATTGGTGTAGGCACTTCTACAACCACAATTGGTCCCATCTAATTCAATACTTGCATATTTAGTAATATATTTCATTCTTTTTATTTACTCCTTTTCTCATATTTCATTCAGGTTCGTTGCACTCTTAATTGCATTGGCTTTAATGTTTTAGTAAATGATGAAGCTTTCACACCTTTGTCTCAGATTCAAAAAGTGCTTGGTTGCATTCCTTTAGGTGGCATTGATTGAAATGCAGCCAGAAATGCTGCTACATGCTTTAAAATGATATGATAATTTCAATTCTGAGCCATTACTACTTTTGTTTTATGCTAATTTTGTTCCTATGATGTTTGAATTTGTGCTTTGCATGTTTGCTTTATTTTATTTAAATGCATGCATGCTTGTTTGACATTGAAGATAATTTTAGGACTTTTTTTTTTATTCTACTTGATTGTTCACCTGTCAAATATGATTATACATGATCTTAACATCAACTTTGATTATGTTTTGATTATGCATGATACTTGATTCAACTTGATCTATTTTGATTATGCATGATACTTGACTCTAATTGATCTATGTTGATTATGATTCTACTTAATCTGTTGCATCTATTTTCACAATAACATTGAAGAGATATGCTTGAATGCAAACAACTGTTTATTGTTAGTGTAACATAAGTTGCATAAACAAACATTGCAAATTTTGCATTTTATTGATTTCTCTATTAAATGATTGTTACATTGAGACTATGATGATACTTCTACCATGTTTCTGAATCTCTGAGAATGGTTGAGCTGCATATTTTTTGGAGTGGCAAAATTTTTTTAGAGCCAAAATATGTAGTCGTATTCTTGATATGACTTAAAAATAATATTTTGAGCCTCGTATTTCTATTAACAATAACTTCTTTTTTGCTTATCTTGTTGTGTTGATCTTTCTTTCTGCAAGATGTTTTTTGTTTTTTTGGCTTTCTTTTTATAGGACTTATATCAATTTTTTGATAGTTGGTCCTGGAACAAACAAGTATACTAAATTAATTCAAACTTCAAATTGATATTGTATAGTTTTTTTTATATCTTTTTGAATTTATATTTGGGTTTATAACTTATAATGTGTAATTAAAATTGGGCCCTCATTGTATTTAAAATAATGGGTTTGAGCCTATTAAATTATTATATAAATGAAATAGAACTTTATTTTTTAAGCTTTCAGCTTATTAGCCCAAAGGCCCAAGCCTTAGGTCTAGTTAATTAACCGAACTAAAATAAATTGATATTTTTCGGACATCCGAACTGATGGTTTCCATTCATCATTTGCTTTGGTTCGGTGCCCCAAATAATACTTTTGAAACTGATCAATTTAGTAATATCATGAACCCAATCGAATCGTCCCGACTGATGGTCACCCATAATTATATCATTGCCTAAAAAAAGCATCATTGTACATAGGCCTAGCCACAACAGGTTCAAGTCAAGAATCAACCTGGTCAAATACGAAATCGAAACTAGTTGAATTTGGAGTTGGATTAAATTGGTCCAAAATTGGAGGAAGCAGTTCCACCCCTTGGAACCTTGAACTGCTAGTTCCGATTCTGAACCGTGCAAACTAAAAAAAAAAGGGCCTTATAGATATTGCAATATATGATGATCGTGGATCGTTGCAGATGTAACAGTTTTGGCTTGGGAGGGTTTATAAAGGAGGGAGGGGCAAGTTTTTGGCCCCTGTGTTTTAAAAGGATTATTTATAAATTAAAAAAAATTATAAAAGGCAATTTTATATAGAATAATAATATAAAATATATATAATTAGATAATTAGTCTGTCTTATAGTCGACAAAAAAAGAGGAGATCCTATGAAAAATGTAACCGATTCTTTCGTTTCTTTGGGTCACTGGCCATTCGCCGGGAGTTTCGGATTTAATATCGATATAGGTTGACGCCATAAATTCCACCCCCAAAAACCAGATTTTGATTGTGCCTCAACTATATCAACTGTACTTGAACTGTTAGATAATCATAGTCAGTGATAACATCACTGTTCTCATCGCTATTACAGAACCGTATAAGGTGCACCCCCCCCCCCCCCCCCCCCCCCCGCAAACACACCGCAAACACACAAAATAACAACCATTTAACTGCTAGTGTTTTGGGCAATTTTCAAAAGTTCAAAAAATTAATTTTATTATCTATAAATAGCTAGAGGGGGAGAGGATTATTTCTCACAAATCAAATTCTCTCAAAAGTCTCTACATTTACATTCATTAATTTCAATTTATTAATATTATTTTTTCAATTATTCACTCCCTGGTCTCAACTCTAAATAAATATTTTATTTATTTATTTATTCTCTCTTACTCTATATTATTTTTTATTATTGCACTCTCTCTAATTTTTTATTCACTCTCTTAAATTCTTAATTCTCTAATTTTTATTCTTTAATTATTTATTTTTTAACAAAAAATGGCAAGTGAAAGTGGAAGAAATGATAGATCAAGATCACAATATTTTAGTGAATCATAACCAAATTGATGTGATTCCAAGAGCCAAGCCTAGCAAGCACCAATTGAACCATGATCCCATGAGAGTTCAAGAAAGCCCAATCCAAAAATAAAATACAAAGAGTCTAAAAAGGCTTTAATTGGAGCTATTCAAGATCTGTGGGAAAATTATGTGGATCCAAATCCAAGACCAAGATCCAATACGTTTCAAGCAAGCCAAGAACCTTTACAAGTTCAACAAGGCATAATGACAAGGTCAAAAACCAATAATGAATTACAAAAAGTCTTGTTGAGATTCATTCAAGGAGATTGCAGAGCTCGAAAATATCCAAATTTAACCCAAGTCAATTAGGAATCAAAGGAGGCCCAAATAAACATATTTACCACACTAAAACAAGTGGATTTGATGTCCAAAATATATGTTGTGGTTGCAGTCATTACTTGTGATCGCAGGAAGCTTGAATCATACAAGATAATGAAGAAACAAGCTCTATAGCGATCACAACTTTATACCTGTGATTAGGAGTGAGCTCGGTTCTACTCGGAGAATACAATTCTCTAGAATTTCTCCAAAATATCGTAGATTTTAAAATTATGGCTTCCAAATTGCTCCAAATTTTTGGTTCGATTTAGTTTGGGGATTAAAATTTTCAGTTCGGAGATCAGTTCTTCTCCGGATTAAAATTTATGGTTCAATTTAGTTTTAGAGATCGGTTATTCTCTAATTTATAAAATAAATAAAGATATAATTCAAATTAAACTATTAAACTACGAATAATTTCATAATTTTATCATAAAATTAAATATTTTTATAGTTTTATTTATCATTATTTTTTACCATAAAATTTTTATTAAAAATTTTATATTACACTCTAATATACCATACAATTATTATATTTTTATGAAAAATTTATATAAGTAATATATATCATAAAATAATAATAATATCATAGCTATTAAAAAAGTATATTATATAACAATTTTATTACTGAAGGTGAATTTAATTTTTTCAACATAAATTATATTATAATATTCTAAAATGCTATTTACTAATTTAATATTAATTTTTATGATTTAAAATAATTTGATTGATGAGTAAAAACTTTTTATTTCAAATAATTAAAATGATATTATTTTAGATTACATGTTAAGTTAATAGGTTCAATATTAGTAAATTGAACATAATTATTGTAAAAATCTTTATAATTCAATGTTAATATGTATAATATATATGTATATATAACTATAATTCTATTGAATTATCGATTTTGGTTTCGGTTCTTCATTTTGGTACAAATTGGAGGGTTCAAGACGGATCTCGATTTGGAGAATTCACATTCTTTGGACTCATTCCAATAAAAAATTTTGGAACAATTCAGTTCAGAAAAAGTTAAATGGTCAACGGAGATTGTCGATTCTTAAGATTTTTTGTTCATTTTTGAGGGACAATTCGGGTTCTCCAAGACCCATGCTCAGCCCTACCTGTGACTGCAGTAGCCTCGAACTCTGCACAACCTTCATTAATTCTTATTTAGGTAAGTTACAACAAGTTCAAATGCATGAGATAACAGCCTAGTACGACTTGGCACTAGTTTTAGACCATTTTAACTGCCAAATAACATAGAATAAAGCATCTTTGAACATCATACAACATGAAGTCCAAATACATTGCTCAAATGAGAGTTAAGGGGGGTGTTTAATGTTGCTTGTAAGAATAAATGTAAGTAGTGGCTGCATGACATGTTAGTGGGTCAAATAATCATGTGTAATAGAGTCTAGAGTTGTTATGTAAGCTTGGTCTTGAGTTTGTATAAGCAAGACTAAATTTCATTATATGTTATGTTAGATGTTATATTTTGAAATATGAAAAATTGAATTTCTTTTGATGAGAAATTTGCTTTGAAGTTCTTGCATGAACTTTTTGACTTATCAAGTCTAATTAGATTTCTGGAGTCAAAATCCAAATCTTTGCCTTCTTCTTCACTTATCAAACTCTTTGTTTGTGGCGTGAGAAGATTATAAAGTCTAATTTGATCTTTTATTCTTGTTGATAAAGGGGTGAATTAGTTTATTTAGTTTATTTCCATTCTTATCTCAATTTTTGAATAGTCGTAAACATAGGAATTGTTGGAGAGTGATAGATTCTTCATCACAACTTATCATAGTTCTTAAACTGTTGGGGAGTTTGTGTGTTGAAACTAATGATTTCTATCTTTTTTGGTATCAGAGCTTCAGCTCAAGATTGAGGTTTGTGTATCCCTTTCATTTGTGTTTTCATTGTTGTTAATTTGTGTTTTCTTATCTTTAGTTTCTTTCCATCTTTGTTCTTGTGTCTTACTATTCCATCTTTTGTTCTAATTCTTGTAATCATTCTCCATAAGTTCTTTTTTATTTTAAAGTTGTTTCTCTGTCGTTTAAAAAAAAATAAAATAAAACAAAATTATTGTGATCTTTGTATTATGTTCTTGTGTTACCTCTCTATTTGCTTTCAAAAGATATATACAAAAAAAAAAATCTAATTATTTGTTGATTTTTTTAGCCTACCTTTTTATTTTCTTTTGGCCTACAAAAAATTTTCACTCCATTGATTGCTACATTCTTGACTTTGTTTGATTTAAGAAACTTAGTTCATCTAAGGACCGCCAAAGCAAATTAAGAGTAAAAAAAGACAAAAGTGTGTGAGACTCGTAGAGAAAATAAAAGCCAAAATTTGAGTGCAAACACGAAAATGAATGTTTTATTTATTATTTATCTTTTATTTGTTTTGAAGCATGAAAATTCAATTTGATATAAATATAGAACTATATTACAGTTCCAGTACTGTGAACTACCGGTTCACAGTTTCACCTTAGGTGGTTCGAAGGTGGAACCGAACTGGAACCGGCCTATATTGGTTTAGCTAGTTTTAGTTCAATGCATCCTGTTCAATAAATTAATTTTAAAATTTTTCGATTTTGAATCAGAATTGTTTGTTCCAATTCCATGGGGAGTAGAACTGGCCCTTGACTAACCCCCTCCTCCAATTCCGAACCAGTTTGAGCTGGTTTGGAGTTAGACCGGTTCCAAATTTGACCAATTCTAGTCCCGATTTTAACCGAGCGGATTTCAACCCGAATCTACTCGTGGTCAGCCCTACTAAATTGAAGCAAAATTTATGATAAATCAACTTTAAGAAACAATAATATATTTCAAATATATAATATTAGAGTACATAAAATATCTATTCAACATGTGTTTTAAAATCTTATAATTTTATGATTCGATTTTAAGATACAAGTTCCCTCAATTGATCCTAGTTAAAAAAAGTAAATTTGAGAACTTGATTGAAAAATGCTTCTCGCCATTCTTAAAAGAAAGTGAAAAACAATTATGGGAATAGCATATTCCGACCTTCGTTGAAGAATCTATAGAGAGAATTCGATGAAGCAACTAGCCTACTTTTTTTTCATCAAATTTCCATGATAATACAAAATTCAAATTTGTCTACAGTATAGAAAAGAAACTAAAATTTGAACTACCGCATCTAATGAAGAACTCTAGCAGTAACCACTGAAATATCTTACAAGCTCCAAATAACAATAGCTCTACGGACCCTATTCAGATTCATGGGCAACAGTTAAATTTAGCAACAATTTCCATACAAATGTTTTTGCAACATCAGTCAGGGTGTTTAAATAAACATCCAAATATATAGAAGCATGAAGCTTGCAGGTAATCTTAGCGTCGTTGTTTTGCAACAGTGCAAGGATGCTGACAATAATGATAATTTTGCCCAGCCAAGCAACATATATCAGGAACAAAGTCTGCGTTATCTGAATGGTTATGAATACGTTTTGGCCAGTAGAGGCCGGAGGCAGTAGGTGGAGAGGGGATCTGTGGCACTGCCCAGGAGCTATCTGGTACCTGACCCAGGCACTCATCATCATCCACTTCTTCCTCAGCAGACCTTAAGATAGCAGAGCTGTCAGAATCACTGCGTTTGCCACTATCAGCCTGACACATTGTTAAAGAGGCAAAAATTATACAAGTCAGTAACCATAAGCATTGGAAGAAGTTGACTCATAGCTAGGTCATCAATAACTAAATTATTAGAAGTGCAATTAAAAAGAAGCTTGGATTAAAAAGCATAAATATTTAGGAAAATGCAATTTGTTGAATATGAACACAAAGGTCCTCTGTGCTTGCCCCTATCATTATGAGGCCTCCGAAAAATTAAACCAAGTATAAACAAAAAACTGCAGGCTTGCCAGCTGTATCTAATGAAAAGAACAAATGCAATCCATAGACAATTCTGCCAAACAACACAAGCTACAGGAAGGTCAAGCAGCTTGCAAGTTTGAGTTGAGGACATCAGCAGTACCACAGTTCTTTTAATTAACAGATCTTTTATAAGCAGCTAAAAGCATGTAAATCATAGATTCAAAGTACACAATAAATGCTGCATAATTTCTGTTGCTCATTGCATTTGAGCCATAAAGAACAGGATTTGCTAGTATCAGACAGCCCATAGTACTACTAGTAGCCAAATTAAACAATCACCCACAAATTTGTTTCCTTGGACTACCAGTTACAGCAGCAATTTGCTTATCTGTCAGCCTTAAAAGGTGGATTCCTACAAGTTCTTATAGCTAAGAGGACCTCGACATAAGCATGTAACTACCACAGGCCCAAGTTCAAGATAAGCCCCACATCTATTACTATTTGTTTCTTATTGCTGTCATGGTACATGATTGTAGAGAGAGTGAAGGAGGGAGGGAGAGAGAGCTGCTTGCCATTGTAACTCTTAAACAGATGTATGTATGAAGAACTAATTTGTGATATCTTGCGCGTAACACCATAATTTACAACTCAATGGAGATATAAGAGATAAAAGAGAAGTAGAGTAAGAAATGCTAAATGATGGCAGCTTGAATAATGGTGCTCGTGATGTTAAAACATGACAATAGTAAAAAAAAATGTATACCTTAGACGATACATTATCCATATAGCAATAATTTTGATTAAAGTCAGTCAGTCCAATAAATTCATCTATCTGCCACGGTGGCATGCTTCCAGCTGCGAAACCCCCAGAATAAGAAACCTTTGCTTGTCCAAACTCCCCACCTCCACTAACATGAGCAGGCAAAGCCTGATTGTGTGGACTAGCCAATGGCATCGAAGTTCCTCTTGTAGAAACAGAATGAGATTTTGTTTCGGATGTTATTTCACCAGAAGGTGACTTCCCTGAAGAAGAGGATGCACCAGGGTCGGTAGGTTCTAGACCTACTTTTACTCCAGTAAGTAAAAATCTCTGATGGGCAGACACATAGGCATTCACTGTGTGGATAGCCACATCACATTTTCTGCAGAGTAGAGCTCGATCTTCTAGACAAAAGAAAAAACCTGCCGTCTCCTGCGTCAAATGTATCATACATATCAGAACTTATTTGTCAATAAATGTAAGATTGTAAAATTTTTTATATCACATAACAATAAATGCAAATGTTTCCAAACAAGCCAGTGTGCATAAACAACACCAATTTATTTCTTATTCTCCATGGGCATACACCAAACAATCAAACCATATTGGAGATGTAACAACCATAGGTGTCATATCAAGATTTGAAATGGAATTAATAATCAAATCTAATTGTAAGATTCAATATTAATTCTCAAAATGAATTAAATATAACATACATCTTCGTAAAATGAACAAAATACCTCAAAAAATGAAAAATTAGGACAAATTTACAAGATCGTACAGTCAATTAGAAATGTGCTTTTGTATAAAGTAAGAAATGCAGGTCAAACACCTCACAATGACTTATCAAATCTTCTAACATATAATTGCTTATATAAATCAAATAAAAAGGCACACCTCAAAGAAATGTGATACACACACACACAAAATACTTGTATTCCATATCAGCTAAGAATATAGAAAAACTTCATATACCTATTTATTACGGGGAATATTGAAATAATTAGGGATATTAGAATAGAAGTAGAAGATGCAAATGCATGCAATAGTAAGGATAACTTGGACCTGTTTATTACTTAGCTACCTCCTTCATTATTTAGCTCTGTGTAAACTATTTTTCGTTTTAAACTAATTATCTCACATCAGCTAAAAATATGCAAAAATATTGTAAACCTAATCACTAGAGGGAAGACAGAAATAATTAGGAAATATCAGAATATAAATAGAAGATGCAATACTAAGCACTGTTCTCAGGCCTGTTTACTATTTAGCTACCCTGTTTATTACTTAGATATGTGTAAAACTGTTTTTCTTTTTGAAGTAATTATCCCACACCATTTGCTGATGTTGTTGCTTGTTTGTTGGTGGCTTCAGCAAGATTCAGCTTAAAGAATAGGCTTCAGCTGTATGTTGCTGAGGCCAACAATTCACATAAACTAAAAAAAAAAAAAAATCCATCTCTCTAGCTGCCATCTAATGCATCCTCTTCTTTGATGTAATCAAGCCCTATACAGTTTCTCGCAAAATTGGTGGATTAATTGTGACAGAAAGTCAAAATTAGTGTTGGCTGCTCATCATCTACAAAATTCAAAGGGCAAGTTGATGTTGATGTCCACAAGTTATCTTCACCTAAATTACAATGAAAATAAGGGAAGAGCGTTTAGAGTTTTTGTTTTATTTGGCCAATTTTCATGTTAAATTGCTTAGAATGCAGTTATTTCAAGTTAAAATACATCATTTTTAACGATATGAAGCCAAAAACAGCAGCACTTTAATGAGACTTGCTAGCGAAAATCCAAGACAATCCATTCTTGTTTTCAATCATTCAAGCAATTGAATTCAATGAATAATCCAAAGCTCACAAGTAATTACCTGACAAATGTCGCATTTGGGCACGTGAGGAGAAGATGTAGTAAGAGGAACCCTCTGGTGCTTGCTTGCTAGCTTATTTGCTGCGTGAACCTTCTCGTCGCACGCCCAACACAAAGCTGCCTCGTCAGCACAGCACAGAACATTCGCCTCGGCGGCCTCGCACACGTTGCACTGTATCTTCATCCTCTCTCTCTCTCAAATCCAGTAACAAAAAATATAAATAAAAATTCGCCGAACACTCTTCTCTTCTGCTTGCTATCCAGTTTATTTATTCCTTAAAAATCCTGCTAAAACCTCTGCTTCTTATCCATAGATTTTGGATATTTTTGCAGTAAGAATAGAAACCCAGTCCAGATCTTTCGGGCAAAAGGAGAGGATCAAACGGAGCCACCAGAGCCGCAACTACAGTCTCCAGAGGTTTAAGACTTTTTAAATTAATAAATAAATAAATAACAAGTCCAATAATATGTAAAATTAAGAAGATATTTTTTGCGGCCATGAATGTTGCTGTACACGTGGCATGTCCTTATTAACTGTCCTGAGCAAGGAGACCAACCTCGCTGTCATCCGCTGAACCACTATATTGTTAATTGCCCACACGCTAATACTCAGAATCTATTTGGTTCATATGCTTAAATTGTTCGATAGCTGCTCTGATTAGTTGATAATTGATAAATACGCACTCGTAAACTTCTGTTAACCATTTGTTGGTAGTATGTCACATCACTGTTAAGAGCATAAATTATTTTTTAAAAATTTAACACCTTTTTAATAATATTTTTCATTATATAAATTATTTTTAAAATCATATAATAATAAATAATAATCTATGATCTAAACTGTATTTATTATTAAAATTATTAATAAAATTTATCTGAAAATTAACTTCAAAATGTAAATTTTATTAATATAAAATTTTAAAAATGTTATAGATATATATGTATATATTATAATTATTTAATTCCTAACTATAATTTAAAATAATATTTATCTTGCTATCAATTAAAAAATAAATAAATTATATGCATTTAATTCTAAAAGCTAATTGTTATTAATCATTTTTAATGAGGGTAATATAGTTTAAATTAGTTATTATTGACGTCAGCATGTGAACTCGACACTATTTGAATTATGATTTTGTAGTTATGAGAAAATAAAGGGAAAGTGGGGAAAATACTGGAAGAGTGCCTACAAATGACGCAAATGCACTTACAACCCTAAAATTAAGTCATGAGAAACATGGAGTCACCACTCGGTATCGCCCCAAAAATTGTCCGGTTAGGGACTAGGCAAACTCGAATCCCTCACTCGAAACTAAATTTGTCCACAGGATAAAGTAATTGGGTTTAAACGTCAGTGTAAGCAAAAACGGACTCATATAATATGAGACATCTCCATACTGCCTGGATACTGTGCAAGGCTAATCTTAATAGTTAACACAATGTTTTCAAAAGATATGTACTATTTTGGATCAATTACTAATTGTAAATGCAAAAACAATATATAAGACAAGCAGACCAAAAGTAATACATAAGATGCATAAGTATGGTATATGTATGAGCATGATAATTATGATGCATGGACATGACAAAATACGCAAAATATAAACATATAAGCATGCAAATTATGGTAAATACACAAAATAATGCATGTACATGGTATATCATAAATTAGCATGGTAAACATATGAAATATTTATTTTAAATGACATGATGGTTATGACATTATTAGTTTTACATGACATGGCAATAATGGTATGCGTGGTGTCAATCCCTTGAGTTTTGAGCATAGGTTGGTGCCAAGAATTTGGGCATTGTTCCTTGACACAACCATGTCAAGATGTAGGAAGCATGAAGCAATGCATGGTGGCTTTGATTGTAGCAAGTGGTTGTCTTGTCTAAGTGGAAAGATGGCTACTTGGGCAGCATAAGAAGTGTGCAAAGCTGGCATTGACACTTGGCGAAGCAACTAAGGTGATGGACAAGCAAAATCGGCACAAGGACATTGGTTGGCTAAGCAAGAATTCTGATTGGGTAATCAGGCCTAGCAGTTTTAGGCAATTATATATGCTTCAAATTTTTGTGGGATTCAATTATGGCACATGTGCATGTTGTCAACATGGCAAAGATGGTTGTAATAATGTGTTTAAATTATCCCTAAGGTAGTTGGGGGTGTCAACTACTATAATAGGATAGGATAAAAGCAAAACTATCTTGTAACTTCTAATGTATAGTTGCCATGTATATAGGCAGTATGTATGCTTAAGAAATTCTATAAGAGGAGTCCCATTATTTTATATCCTGATTATTGAGAATAATAAACAGGTTGGGAGTGATTCTTGTAAAGCTTTAAGTTACTTTAATTCTTGAATATTTGTTCCTTTCTTGTGTTCAAATGAAACAATTTAAAAATTTGGCTAAGTATTGAACTTGTGTGTGGCTGAACTAAGTGTGTAGAATTAGTTGCCTTGCAGAAAAAATTTCTTTGGCTTGAAATTAACCTTGTAACAGCTATTATCAGATCCCTGATTGATGATGGTCGGGAAACAATGAGATTCATGAGAGGGTGACACGAATTGAGGTGTTGATTGGTGTTATTCCAGAGGTGGAAGATGATAAACCCTTGCTAGAAAAACTTGCTGATCTTGACACTAAAATGTAAGGGATCCACAATACTTTGATTAATAAGGCTTCAAAATTTCACAAAGATTATAGTGATCTTCGCGAAGAATTGGCAATGTTGCGAAGCGCTGTAGGCAGCGCTTGAAAAGTGGTAAGCCATCCAAATTCAAAGTTCATAAACCAAAGTGCTAAGGAAATTAAAAATTTTTTGTGGGATATGGAATAATACTTTGTATTTGTAAGGGGGCCTAATTCGAAGAAAGTTACATTAACCATCATTATCTTTTTGGAGATGCTAAACTCTGATGGAGAACTCTATTGGAGAATGAGTTAAGTGCCGGTAGGTCTATGATCGATCCTTGGGAACGGCTAAGGAATTAGATGAAGGATCAATTCCTTCCAAATAATGCTTCTTGGGTTGCTAGAGAAGGCTAATGCTGATTCCTTTTAGTCGAAGAACAACTCCAAAAACTAAGGATACTTCTTGTGCAATTGCCCTCATCATTCCAAGGACTGTCTAAGGAGGGAGAAGTTAAATGCCAACATTATTGAGGAGAAGCAAAGGAACAAAAAAGTTCCTACCATTGTTAATCCTTTGTAATTAATCAATTCAATAATTGCTGACTTGAATCACATTGAGGCAATAAGTAATGTTACTAATGGTTTGCTTTCTGCTCATTTTGTTTTAATGCATGTTTTTATGAATGTGAATGGTATGTAGATTAATGCAATGTTGGATACGGGGGCAATATAAGAAACATTCCTTGCTGCCTTGTTGGAAATAAAGGAAGACAAAGTCATTGAAGTACCTGATATAGTGGTATATGTCTTGAAAGAATTTGCTGACGTGATGCCTTCGAAGTTTTCGAAAGGCCTGCCACTAAGGAGGGTGATTGACCACAGGATTGAGTTGTTTTCTAGGTTTACTTTGCCTTCCCACCCACATTATAGAATGTCCCCTCTTGAATTGGCTGAGTTATGAAAGCAGTTGAATGAATTGCTTGAGGTTGGGAACATTCAACCATCCAAAGCTCCATATGGTGCCCTTGTTATATTTCATAAGAAGAAGGATGGTAGCCTACATATGTGCGTGCACTATAGAGCACTAAATAAAGTGATAATCAAGAAAAAATATCTAGTCCCTTTGATACAATATTTAATGGTTATTGGTAGGTTTGAATTGCTCGGGGAGATGAGGCTAAAACAACTTGTGTGACTCAATATGGCTCATATGAATTCTTAGTGATACTATTCGATTTTATTAATGCCCTTCTACCTTTTATAATCTTATGAATAATGTTTTGTATGATTTTCTTGATGACTTTATGGTTGTATACTTAGATATATAGTCATTTATAGTAAATCTTTTCAGTGAACACTTGATGCATTTGAAGATGGTATTGCAATAATTGTTGGACCATCAACTATATGTGAAGAGGGAAAAATATGAATTTGTGGTGTAAAAAGTAATGTTCCTTGGCCATTTGGTTAGCAACCATCAAGTATAGATGAACCCTAAGAAAGTTGAAGCCATTGTGAATTGGCAAGCTCCCAAAGAAGTTATTGAGTTGAGATCCTTCTTAGGTTTAGCTAATTATTATCGCAAGTTCATTCATAGATACTCAACAAGAGTTGCTCCATTCATAAACTTGTTGAAGAAAGATGTTAAGTGGGCTTGGTCTGATGTATGTCAAAAGGCATTTGACAAGTTAAAAATTGCCATTGTATCGAAGCCAGTCCTAAGGCTACCTAACTTTGAGCTGTAATTCAAAGTACACATAGATGCTTTAGACAAAGCTGTTGGAGAAGTTCTAGACAAAGTTGTTGGAGAAGTTCTTATGCAGGAGGGGCATATATGGCTTTTTAAAGCTAAAAATTGAATCCAACAGGGTAGAGGTAGAGTGCTCATGAAAAAAAGATGGTTGTAATGGTTCATTGCCTACAAATTTAGCATGTTTACTTGCTGGGAACTAGGTTCTTTGTGCAGACATATAATGTAACTAATACCTTCTTCAAAACTTATAAGAAGTTATCCATAAAACAGGCTCGGTTGCAAGAGTTCTTGGCAGAATATAACTTTGTGTAGGAACATAAGCTCGGAGCGCACAATCAGGTTACTGATGCATTAAGCCGAAAGGATGTCTACTCCATTAAAAGAGTGGAATCTGACATGCTAGAGCACATAAAAAAACTTCCTGCCACCAATGGTCCCTATGCCAACTAATTGCTCAAATGAGGTAGGAAACAATCCATAAGTGTTAGACAGAGGACAATCTCTTCATGGCCATGGGGGAGAGTTTTTGTGCCTTTTGTTAGGGGATTGTGGAGGGAATTATTGAAAGAAACTCATGATCCTGTGTGGGCTGGTCACCCTAGTATGGATAAAATGTTAGCTTTATTGTCTTATTCCTACTTTTGGCAAAAAATGGAGTATGATATGGAGGCCTATGTGAAGAATTGCATCATATGCCAACTAGATAAAATTTTAAAAAAGAAGGAAGCAAGCCTACTATAGCCTCTTTCAATTTCGGAGAAGTCTTAGAATTTTATGTTTATGGACTTTATTGGTGGGTTTCTTAAGGTAGATGGTATGTCATCAGTCATAGTTGTGGTTGACAGGTTCTCAAAATATGTTATTTTTATTACTGACCCTTTGATATGTCCTTTTGATGCTGCCACAACTTTGTTTTACCGTAATGTGGTGAAATATTTTGGCCTACCTAATGACATTATGACTGACAAAGATGCAAGATTTACTAGCATATAGAACCTCATTATTCAACATGATGGGGACAAAATTGAAATTCTCTATTGCAAATCACCCATGAAATAATGGGCTGACTGAAAGAATCAATCATCTGCTTTAAAAGTATTTACAGCATTATGTCATAGTCAGTCAGAAGATTTAGTTATAGCTGGTGGATAGTGCTTAGGTTTGCTACAACTTGTACAAATCCTTAACCACTGGAATGAGCCCCTTTTAGCTTGTGTTAGGACAATAACCTGGTACCCCTGTTGAGGTGGCCAAGCAGAGGATATGAGGAAAATGTCCTACAATATATAAATATGCTAGAGAAAAGCAAGAGATGGCTGAGGAAGCTTAAGGCAGTCTAAGAAAAGCTACCAAGAGAATTAAGAAATACATAGACAAAAAGCATCATCCGCTAGAATTCAATATGGGAAATAAATTATTGCTGAAATTGACCCCGCAAATTTTGAAGAAAATTAGCAGAAAGACAGTGTATAGAGATCCCGAAGTATGATGGCCCTCTTGAGATTGTGGCAAAGGTAGGCAATGTTGCTTACAAACTGAGGTTGCTTGAGCAATTTAAAGTACATTCAACATTCCATATGATCTTATTACGACAATTTCTTGAAGATGAGGCTGATCCGTATAAGAGTCAGGCCATGAGAGCTCCATGGATTTTGAGAAAATATTTTACGGATGATATGAAGAGGATTCTAGACCACATAACTTTTGGCCAAAGCAAGAAGAAACACAGAACTAAATTCTTAGCTCTTTGGAAGGGCAAATCTCAAGCTTATACAACTTAGGAGAGGGATACGGCTCTTCGGCAATTTGAGAGGCAAATCCAAAACTACCTCGCTTACTCGACGAGGACATCAAATATCTTAGGTGGGGATGGTTTGTTAGCCCCTTGAGTTTTAAGCATAGGCTGATGCTAAAGATTTGGGCATTGTTCCTTGACATAACCACGTTAAGCATAAAACAATACATGGTTTCTTTAATGGCAACAAGTGGTTATCTTGTCTAAGTGGAAAGATGGCTATTTGGGTAGCACATTGTGTGCGCAAAGCTAGCATTGGCACTTGGCCAAAAAACAAAGGTGATGGGTAAGCAGAATTGGTATAAGCACATTGGTTAGCTAAGCAAGAATTCTGATTGGGTAATCAGTCCTGACAGTTTTGGGAAGATATCGCTACTTCCTATTTTTATTGGATTAAATTATGGTATATATGCAGGTTGCCAACATGGCAAAGATGGCTATAGTAATGTGTTTAAATTATCCCTAAGGACGTTGGGGGTGTCAAATGCAAACACAATATATACACACAAGCACACATCAATATATAATATGCATGGACATAATAATTATTATAAAAGCATAAATATATGATGTATGACCATGGCAAATATGATGTGTGAACATAGCAAGCATGGAAAGTTGCATGAATCATTGCATATGCTAAACTAATATGATATACATTACATGATATGACAATCATGATGGCATAATGAATATAGTCATGGAAAAATATGGTAAAATTATGGTATTCATGTCATAAGAATCCCTAAGCATGAAATTTGAATAATATCATATTAAAAAGAAACTAAATCAATCAATAAAAAGATATATGATATAATATGCAAAGTATAAATAATA
>CATIWM010305880.1:0-15295 GCA_949671775.1 Mallotus repandus
GGAGCCTTGTTAGACTTCTTGGTTGCTGTGTTGAGCTTGAGCTACCTATCATACATGATTTATGAGTATATCCTTAATGGAACACTCTTTGAGTATCTTCATTGTAATCAGTTCAGCAAATGGACTCCACTACCATGGCAATGCAGGCTGCGCATTGCACACCAAACTGTTAAAGGTATTGCATATCTCCACTCTGCAGCTCTGCCTCTAATTTATCATCGCAATGTCAAATCTTGCAACATTTTACTTGATGAAAGGCTTAATGCTAAGATTTCTGATTTCGGGTTATCTAGGTTGGTGGAGAGAAGTGAAAAAAATGATAGTCATATCTTTACTTGTGCTCAGGGCACACTCGGTTATGGTTATCTTGATCCAGAGTATTATAGGAACTTTCAGCTGACAAATAAGAGTGATGTTTATAGCTTTAAAGTTGTTCAGATGGAGATTTTGACTTATAAGAAAGCTATTGATTTTAACAGTGAGGAAGAAAATGTGAACTTGGTAGTTTATATAAAGAAGATAATTGAGGAAGACATAATTGTAGATGCTATTGATCCAATTTTGAAGGAGACGGATATCTACTGCATTTTATGTCCTTTATTATTATTATTATTATTAAATCTTCTTTGTTTTGTTTATTATTATTATTATTTTGTCAAGATTTTGAGCAACCGAATATATAAAAGCATCGAGGAAAAGGCAACAGTAAATTCAAAGAAAGAAAAGATATCTACTGTAGTTTTTTATAGCCTTAAAGTTGATGCAGAGATAGGACCTACCCTAAGTTTAATCAAACCACAGAACCCACCAAAATATAGAACACTCGGGAAGGAGAATTATATGAAAAGGTTTCTTCTCTCAAATGCTTAATAGCAAATCATACCTGGACCAAATGAAGCTTGATAGATTAATTATTTAGGAGGGTATCAAACTTTGAGGCTGTTTTCTAATCCATAAAGAATTCAAAATTACCAATTTAGTCCAAAATTGAACTTTCTTTACAAATAAGTCCATAAGTTCTGTAAAAAATAATAAAATAGAGTTTTATTTATATTTTTGTTTACTTCATGCTTTCTATTGTAGAAAATTTTGTTCAATATTTTTGTTCATTTGACTGATCTAATACTAATAGTTTAAGAAATTTAAGACAAGAATTTATTTGAAACTGGTCAAGAAAAATTTAATATTCATTTAGAATATCGTAACTAGTATTGTGATTGTATTGAATATAATTGAAAGTTGTGTATTATTAATATAATTATTATATTTTTAGATCATCTCCTTGGTTTGAATAACCTTTGAGTCATGTTGTTAGCTTTCGTTAAAAGAATTTAAAATTTTCATATCTCATCCTTCTTGATCCCTGAGTAACTCTTCGATTCTGCCTTATACAAGCAGTCTCACATTGAGTGATATTAAAGCCGTGGAAAAAGGTGATGAAATGAATTTTTAAATTTTTTTGTAATTTTGGACTAAATTGAAAATGTTAAGATTATAGACAGTATCCTTTTTGAAACAAAATCAAAGTTGGATTATCAAAAGGAACAAATTAAAGTTTAGTACCCAAACTGCAACAAGAGTATAGTTGGGTGACTTTGAAAATATTTAACTCGAAGCTTGATGATGAGGAAGGAGAACTACTTAATTTATTGCAATGAATTAGCATATACATTTCCTTGTGCGTCCAAATAATATGTTTGATATGTGCGTATTCTGTGTCATTGATGTTCTATGATGCAACAGATATATATTCATTAAGTAAAAAATATATTTTTTGCTATGTTATTCAAAACCTTGCTATATAATAAACCACTTACCTATAATAGTAATCACAATAAATTAATTGGGTGGATCCGGCCTATGCCCTATAATGGTGCTCGAGTCAATTTCTAAAATAAAAAACAAAAAAGAGGTTTTTCTAAAAAAAAATATCTCAAAATATATATCTTTAAATTAATTCTTTAAGAAGTTTGTTGTATTAAATTTTAATATATTTATCTATCTATTATTTATTTATTATTTATTATTTATAATTATTTTTGTTAATCAATATTTAGTTAGGATAAACTTATTTATAAAATATTAGTCTACACTTTGGTTAAGGTTTCAAAAGTTCTTTCCCTCAATAGGTCCTTGATGACTGAACTTACTTCTTCATAATCCAGAAATTGAAGAAGATAATCCATAAATAAATCTTTTTTTTTGTCAAATATAGAAATATATTAACAGGCTAAAAAACGTACAAAATCTGGTGGGTAATTACAATACCAGTCATAAGGAAGTCTATGATCTAAAACAGCTTTAGCTATATAGTCAGCTGCAATATTAACTTTCCTAGTAACCCACTTAAAGTGAATATTTACAAACAGATGGCTCTTTTTATGGATAGTGTGAACCAAATTAACAATACACCAATCTGGTTCAATAACTTTATGAAGAACCTAAATAACTAACAAAGAGTCCATCTTAAAAATACAATGGGTACAATCAGAGGATAATGCAAAATCAAGCCTTAAAAGAGAGCTTCAACTTCTGCAATAAGGGCTAAATGAGTAGTTTTAATTTGAGCCCAGTTGCATCTCTACCTAGAACGGCTAAACCTGCAAGACCTGTAGATGGATTGAAAGCAACATCAACATTAAACTTGATAAATTGAAATGGTGGAGGCAACCATACTAAAGAAGAGTTAATAGATGTAGACACACAATTATTACTATTTTCATGGAAAACATCCATTACATTAGTATGAGCATCTGAAAAGGCAGCCATAATTTCATTTTGCAGAGTATAAGTCTTTTGAATGCAAAGCATAGGCTGTGGGTTAACATTCTAAAAAATGCAAGCATTCCGAGCCTTCCATATAAACCATCCAATCACTAATAACAAAGAGAACTTATGAGGGTCATTAATAAATAGATGTTGAACTTGAGCCCACCAATCAATCATTGAATTAGAGTTAACAAGAGAGGGAATATAAGCAAAACAAGAGCCAAACCATGTAGCAAGTGCATGTGGACAATTAAATAACAGATGTTGAATAGTTTCATCCTATTGCTTGCATCTTTTGCAAAGTGCTGAATCAATAATTTATCTTCTATAAAGAGCGGCTTGAGTGGGCAATAAATTATGCAGTATTTTCCACCAAAACATTTTAATTTTGGGCACTGTATAACTATGCCATAAAGTTTTCTAAATAGAGGATGAACTAGGTAGAAAAACATGGGCCAAATAATTATTATTAGAAGCTAAATATCTATAAGCTGATCTGACATTTATAGACCCCTTTCTATCAAAATGCCAAATCAATTTATCCGGAATGCTCGAATCCCCAATAGGGATTTTAAGGATCCTTTCAATATCAATTGTATTAAGAATTTATCGCATCAATTGAATATTCCACCTTCTTTGATGTGGAATTATACATTGTGAAACTAACAAAATTGTACAATTATGAGGTCTAGGAGAAGAAATTCTGAAATTTAGAGAATCATGTATCCAGGGGTCATCCAAAATGGACACATCCCTACCATTTCCAATATTGTATTGGAATCCCTCTTGTAACAAATCTCGAAGCTTTAATATGTTGGACCATCCCCAAAGTGGTTTTGATCCTCCCTAAGCATTTAAGAAAGTAGCATGAGGGAAATATATATTTTTCATTGTTTTTGCCCAAAGAAAATTAGGATTATTAATGATTCTCCAAACTCTTTTAGCAAGCAAAGCATTATTAAATCTTTCAAATTCCTTAAAGCCTAAGCCTCCCTTATATGTAGAAATAGATAAAGACTGCCAACCAATCACATGAATACCCCTATGCAAAGGATGCCCCTTCCACCAAAAATTAGCAAGAATAAAATTCAATTGTTCACAAAAACTAGAAGGAAACTTATAACACGACATTGCATAAGCTGGCATAGCTGTCAAAACAGCTTTAACTAAGATTTCTCTTCCAACAGGAGATAGAAATCTATGTTTCTAAGATTCAACCTTAGCAAGAACTCTATCTTTTATAAAGCTTAAAGCTGCCTTTTTAGATCTATCCCAGAAAGCTGGTAAACCAAGATAATTATCAGTAGGCCTTAATTTATTCATACTAATAATTTGAGACAATGATTGGAGCAAATCTGGTGGAGTTTTTTTACTAAAGCAAATGCTTGATTTATCAATGTTAATTCATTGGCTCGTAGCTTGCAATAAAGATTCAAAAAATGTTTAATATTAAACATTTCCTTAAGATGAGCTTTCCCAAAAATAAGAGTGTCATCCGCGAAAAGCAAATGCTTTAAAGGATCACATCTTCTATTAAAGCGAAAGCCCGTGATAGGTTAATTAAGCAAAGCTTTTGAGAGGACTAATGAATGAGTATTGGACATCATGATATATAGGTAAGGAGAAAGAGGATCTCCTTGCCTTAATCCACAAGAAGGATGAAAAGATTGAGTAGGACAACCATTGATAAGCACAGAATATGACACTATAGTAACACATTGCATAATTAACTAAATAAAATGACCATGGAAACCTATTTTAAATAAAGATTCTCCAAAAAAATCCATTCTACTTGGTCATATGCCTTAAACATGTCTAGCTTCAAAGCAAAATGGCAATTTCTGGCATTATTAGAAATATTTAGATAATGAAATACCTCATGGACCAAAAGAATATAGTCATGAATTTGCCTTCCCAGAATAAAAGTAGCTTGATTATCAAGAATCCAAGTAGATAAATCAGGCTTGAGTTTGTTCACAATAATTTTAGAGGCAACCTTATATATAAAATTACATAGACTAATAGGTCTAAAATGTTTAATATTAACAGGATTATTAGTTTTAAGGATCAAGGCAATAAAGGTTTTATTCCGGGATTTTAGCAAGTAACCAGTACAAAAAAAAAATCTTTTGATAGCTTTCCAAACAGCCAGACCTAAAATATGCCAAAATTTTCTGTAGAAAAATCTCGAAAAACCATCAGGTCCAGGAGCTTTATTAGCACCCAACTGAAAGATTGCGTATTTTATTTCCTCATCCTCCAAGGAAGCAAGAAGTATCTCATTAACTTGAGAGGAGACAACATTAGGCACATATTGCAAAACTTAATCAATAGATTGGGGTTGAGAAGTAGAAAAAAGATTAATATAAAATCCCATAATTTCATTTTTAATAGCATCTTGATGAGTAAGCCATCTACCATGCTGATCTTGCAATCTAAGAATCTTATTATGTTGTTTTCTTTGCAAACAAGAGGCATAGAAAATTTTATATTTTTGTCCCCTTCATTAAGCCAATTGATCATTGATCCTAATAAGCTTATTCTTCTTTATAACTGGTCAATAATTGATTATGTAAAGACTGAAGGGCATCTTTTTTATCTAAAACATTCATATCTAGGTTCAAATTATCAATTTCAGCCTGGAGTGATTGAATTTTAACTTTAGAATTCCTAACCTGTAGCCTATTCCACCTTCTTAGTAGATCCCTACATCACATTAGTTTAACCTGAACTTTAAACATATCAGACCCCCTAACTTGAGACTCCCATCCCATTTGTACAATTTCATGGCAATCAGCAAACAGCAACCATTTAAATTCAAACCTAAATAAGGGCCTCCTTTTGAAAAGTTGATCATCAACATGCAGAAAAATTGGTTTGTGATCAGACCCAATCATTTTCTCATGAATAAGCACAATATTAGGGAAGATAGAAAACCATTCATAATTAGCATAAGCCTTATCCAAGCGCTGGGCAATAAAATCGCTACCAAATTTTTTATCTGACCGAGTAAATTTGTCTCCTTTAAAAGGAATATCAAGTAGTGTAGTACTATTTAGAAAATTAGAAAACCCCAAAGAAGGATGACAATTAACATGTAAACCTCCAATTTTATCAAAATTAAAGCAAACAATATTAAAGTCACCAATACACATCCACAGGGTCAAAACTGGAGGTTATAAAAATTTAGCATTTAGCCAAAATTCATTCTTTCTGACCTTCGAGGAGGACCATAAAAAAATGTCACAGAGCAATGACCCATCACAATATCACCAATTAAACAATGAATATAGTTTGGAGAATAGTTTAGAATTTGAACCTAAGTACTCTTGTGCCACCAAAGAGCTAAGCCTCCCGAGATGCCGTTAGGATCCACATAAAAGCCACTATCCCATCGGAGCTTAAATTGCTGACATTCCATATAATTCCTCTAATTGTGTGTTTCCATAAAAAAAATACAAGAGTTGGATGATAGACAAAACACAGATCCTTCAAAAATCAAACTGTCAAGGCTCGCCCAAAACCTTAACAATTCCAAACTAGAATCGTCATGGCTGTTAGGTGGCTTTAGGTGAGCCACTAGCACCATCAATAAAAGAAGAGATATCAACCAAAGTAGCATCTTGAGAAGAAATATCAGCTGAAACAGCATCTTGGGAGGTGGGAGCATTCGGTGAGCCAAGAATTAGTGGTTGATGATGAGCAAGCCTCTTCACTTTAATTTTCTTCCTATTCTCCTAATTATGATTTTTCAAACCTATCTGATCTTGGCAGAGAGAACCCCAATCGGGAAGAACAGAAGCAGGGTTTGTAAATTTAAAATTGGAAGAAGATTATATCGAAATCAAAGATTGTGATGGTTCCTGAATAGAACGTAGACCCATATGTTTTCCCATTGCTTCCTTGAATTTAAGAATAACTAAAGCTTCAAATGGATTGATCTCATCCCTCTTAGTGCGTTTAACCAAGTCGTCAGAACATTGTTGAGTAGTCTTGAGAAATAATTTTCGTTTATGCCAATCTAGGAGAAAATGAACAACGCTTCCAGTAGTTGGGCTTTGATGAGTGTGAAAAATCTTGTCTTTTGAGCACTCTTTTATATGGGATTAAAATCTAATTAGTTGCATTTTTAGTTAATTTAAAGATCTTTTATTTATTTTTGTTAATTTTGTTTAGTTGTTAAGATTTAATTCATTTTGTTGATTTTTTAAGTTTATTTAGTTAATCTTTATTTAAATTTTGAAATAAGGATGCATGGGAGGTAGTTAAAGGATTTGAGCAAGTCAAAGATAGGATTTGGAGGAAGCACAAGTCAAATCCTTAAAGAAAAGTGAAGTTTTAAAGGCAGCCTGTTCCTATGCAGCCACGTGCCTAGGTGCACACAACCATACTTGATTGCTGGAAAGCCAACACAGCCACGCGCACCCTACAACACAGCCACGCAAGCTAATTCAGCATAAAGAAGACTATTCTTGCACAACCACGCGCGTGGGTGTGCACAGTTGTGCAAACTATTATAACAACTTTTTAAATTCAAATTTTGAGCTGATGATTTGATGAAATTTTATGAGATTTGAATTGTAACAAACCTCAAAGTTGTTGGAGGCTTGAGGCTATAAATAGAGGGCATTCATAAGAGCAAAAATAATTTTGATCTTAGTTTTTATTTCTTTTTAGAATCAAAGTTGGTTTTGATTCAAGTTCTTATTTATGTTGATTTAGGGAATTAAATTTTGAAGTTTTGGAGGAACAAGACCTTCCATTGCAGCTGTTTGACGCAATGGGGGTTTTCTTTGTTAAACTCTTTTGTTTTTATTTTCTTTTAATTAATAAGGACTGGTATTTCCTTCTCTACTTCTCTGCTTCATTTTGTTCTCTTCTTTTCAACATGAGTAGCTAAATATATTTTTAGAGTTCTTATTTCATTTCAACTATGTACATATTATGATTTAATCTAAGTTTTTAATCTTAATTCTTTTGTTGTTGTTGAACTTAATGTCATCTTTGGATTGGCCACCCTTAGATTGGATTTACATTTTAGAACATGATTGAGAGATAGGTTCTATTGGATTCAAACAACAACCTATTAGTTACTTACTTAGTTGAGAGACATTTAAGTGACAAATATTGATTAAAAAGTTAAATTAAAAATTGAGTTTAAGAAGCACTTAATTATTGAGAGCTATAAAACTTGATATTAATTTTACTCAATTAATTATAAATTTATCTGAGAAAAAAAACTATAAATTTAAGACTTAGATGTTTAATCTATTTTAAGAAAAAGTTGAATTGAAAATAAAAACTCTAGCCTTTAATTTGATTGTTAAATTTTAATTAAATTTATTTTATTTAATTTTACTTGATTTTCAAATTAAAATTAAAAAAACACTTTTAATATTTTAATACTCAATTTACAATTTTTGTAAAATAATATCTTATTTTACTATTTAAAATGATTCCGTTCGTTTACGAATTTCGCACGTCAGACTTATATTTGAATCAGACAAATTAATAGCAACTAATTCTGATGTGTATTGGACCCCAGGAGAATTAAGTTGGGAAGACTGAGCCTCGCCCAAGAGAGAAGCAGTAAAGTAAGCCTTATTTGTATCCACAAGGCCTAAATGATACCCCTGGCCCATTTGAAGATGACCACTGCTTCCAATAAAAGGAACTAATTGAAAGGATTGAACAATATTTTTACCTAAGGAATCCCCAGACGGTAGAATACCACTTACAGGTGCATTTAAGACTGCTCCATCACCTTGACTTGAGGAAGAAGCTCGCCATAAATGCTGTTGTTGGAAGACATTTTCAGTCAGTTCACGTGGACAAGGATTGAGAAATCCTTCTGTGAAAAGAAAACTTCTACTCTTCTCCCCATGCATCAGTACAGTCTCTGGAAAGTTACGATGGTACTGTTCATCATCTTCTAAAGAAGAAACCCTAGCTGTAACCATTTGAAGCTCTTTACCTTTTGCACTTGTAGAAGTACCATCAAAATGCCACGACGTTGAAGAACTAGAGGTTGACGAGAAAGTTTTAATATTCAAAGGCGGAAAACATCTCAGCCATGCCCTATAACGAGGCGGAGCTTGATCAAGAGTAAATATGTCTTCACCTTCTCACTCTTTACAAGTTCCTAATGTGTGGCCAAGACATGCACAATGAAAACAAAAATCATGGAGGCTCTCATATTTTATTGGGTACCATTCAGCTTTCATATTCTCCCTCTTGTTCCAAAAACCAGTTGGTAAAGGTTTGTTAACTTCCATAACAACTTTAATTCTAAAAAAATATGTCCATCCCACAGCATTGCCTTGTGTAAAATCAATTTCCAGAAGGCCTTTAAATATGTCTCCAATCTTAAGTGCATTAGCCCATGTCATTTGATTTTGGTGGAATACCATAGACTTGAATCAAAAATGGAGAGGTAGAGAAATCAATATTATCAAAAGCAATGCCTGCATTCCATTCCAGAAACACCATATGAGCATTTGAAACAGACCAAGGTCTGCCTTCTAAAACCACCTTCTTATCGACTTCATGAGCAAATTTGAAAATAAATTTATTAGGAGGTTTTTTTTGCACCATAAAATCCCTTTAAAGCTTCTAAGATGCTTGTAGCGCCGTCTTAACAATAGTAACTATGACTGGTTTTTGAGATAGTAAAAGACCAACCAAAACTTGTTTTCCTTTCTCAGCAGGAACCGCAAAATTATCTTCCTGTAGGCTTAACATTGGTTCATTGCACTTGAGAATCTGTATTTTCGCAACTAGTGTATTAATATCAGTAGTTAATATATCTGACTCCATCACCTATTTCTGAAAAAGGCATACAAATATAGATAGTTGAAACAAAGAGCAAACAGTACAAGTGAGAAGAATAAACCAGAAAGAACTACATATTTACAATAAATACATAATAGCAACCCCGAAAAAGCGGAATCTATAACAGTTAACAAAAGAATAAAGTTAATCTTTTAAGCCAGACAATGAATCCAAAAGTAGCAACTTTAAGGGAAGCGGTATACACCTAGTAGAGCTCCACGAGAGAGAAAACCAGGTACGAATTTATCTTTTTTAATCCATAAATAAACCAAGTCACAGCAACCATCAAGACAGAGCAATTACAAATAAAAAAAATTTGCAAAGATCAACGACCAATGGAAATTATAAAAAAATTAATGGGAGCCTTGAGAAAACCCAATGGTGTAAGCTCCAACATAATTATCAGCTTCTTTTGTTACATCAGAAAGCGTAAACGGGGAGGGTGGAAGGAGATGCCACACCAACAGCTCGGCCAACAAGGCTTCGGGGGCTAATTTATTGCCCCAACACCAAGCTCAATTTGAAGAAGGGAAAAATAAATTCACAACATAGAAAAATTGGGGAGGTTCAGGAAGATCGAATTGAAATGATCAAGAAAGAAAAAGGAAACATTGATGTTCACTCACCTTTGTTTTCCTTCAATTTTGCTTGACGACTGCTCCTCAAGCTTAGGCCATTTTCAATGGGACAGTAAAATTACTATTTTGTGTCTGGATTTGGGCATGGGACAGCTCCAATCTCACTGACGATTCAACAATAAAATTGTTGTGGTGAATAGTGTCAAGTCAAATTTGATATGCGGTCATTATTTTTTGGTGTAAAAAGATATAAAAATAATAAAAAATAAAAAAATATATAAAAAATATTTATTTTAATATAAAAATTGATATTATAAATTAAAAATTAAATTATTATAAATACATAAATTTAGTACAAAATTTACATTAAATTTATGTTTTAAGTTGAAAATGATTATTAGGAAGAAAAAGAAACAGTTCTATCCTGCCCTTTCTAATTTAATTGTTAGCGTGAAAGGAGTGGGTATTATCTTAACTAAAGTGGGTCCCATCCATGAGTTCAATCATTTCTCTCGAATATTTTAGAACCACAGAAGTTTGTTTTCTTTATTTATTTTTTTAACATGATTTGATATGAAGAAGACTGCTTAGTCACATCCTCACTCTTTATTCAATTGACAGCTCATGCTTCTTTTTTATTATTATTATTATTATTATACGAAAAAGTTTGAAAATCTCAAGAATTATATATATTTTCTGAAATATTATAAGTCAAATACTTGATCATTAATCATCAATAGCATTATCAATAGTTTACACTTGATATTTTGACCTATATATTAATAATGATCTAACAATGAAAAGCTTTTAATTAATTTCTTTTTATATATATATGCAGAAATAGCTTGGAGAGTTACATATATGAAATGCAAAAGCTTGCCATGAAATTTCTGGAGTGTCTAGCACAGGCACTAAACATAGAGAAAAAGGAGATGGAAGAGATGTTTGATGATGGAAAACAATCAGTGAGGATGGCATATTATCCTCCATGCCCACAACCAGAGCTAGTTTTAGGGGTCCATGCTCATTCAGATGCAACTGGAATCGCAATCCTTAACCAGGTCAATGAAGTTGATGGGTTTCAGATTAAAAAGATGGGACTTGGATGCCAGTGAGCTTCCTTCCAGATGCACTTGTTGTGAATGTAGGAGACATTTTAGAGGTTTGTATAGTATCTTTTTTTTTTTTTTTTTAACTTTAGATAATAAAATTGTCACATGGTATATTGAATCTAATCTTTATTTAATTTAATTGATTTTTTTAATGATAAATCCGATCCATAGCCGTATGTAAATTCCAAAGTTTAATTCGTTGGTTTCATATCATTTTCAAACTTAATAAAATAGTTGCACCAAATAATATGCAATTCGTAAGTCGGTGCTTTCTCCGTTGGCAGCAGAAGCAAAGGTTTTACTTTGTTATTTGATACAATATTAAATTTTTAAATATTAATTTTATTTTTTATTTTTTTATTAAAAATAATTTAATATTGTATTAAATAAATATTTAAAAGTCTTTTAAAATATAATAAATAAATATATAGAAATTTAATGAAATAAATCACATAAGTTTGAGGGTCACATAATTAGTTTTTTCATTTATTTATGAGTCTTAAATCTGTAAATTCTAATTTTTAGGAAATTAGCATTGTAGTTGGTGCTTGTTTAAGGTGTTGTAATCAGTTTGATTCGTATGATTTTAGTATAGTTAAAAGGACATGAAACAAACCAACTGATTGATAGCCAAGGCATGTTTACACTTTGCTCTGCCTCTTGACTGGTTTATTAATTTTTCAGGTCATCTTTTGAATCTTTGCATGTTGGATTTGTTTTATTAGTAATATATATATATTTTTTTGTTGCTCAATATACATACATATCAATCAATAAATACTAATAAATGTTTTTTTCAATTCAATTTGCAGGCCCTATTACTATAATAATTTTTTTTTATATAATTAAATGAGAAGTAGTACTGAATCATCTTTTAAATAAAATATACTTTTTATCCTTTATTTACGCAATAATCAATATAAATTTATCAGTAGTTGCTTATTTTATTTATTTTTTTCTTTGATTATTATTTTTTTTGTCAAGATTTTGAGCAATGGAATCTATAAAAGCATCGAGCAGAGGGCAACAGTAAATTCAGAGGAAGAACGGATATCTATTGCATTTTTCTGCAATCCTAAATTTGATGCAGAAATTGGACCTGCTGCAAGTTTAATTAACCCGCATAACCCACCAAAATATAGAAGGATAGCAATGGAGAATTATACCAAAGGCGTCTTCTCTCACACGATCGATAGCAAATCATACTTGGAAAAAATGAAGCTTAAGAACGAGGAAGGAAACCTACTTAATTAATTGCAATTAATTAGCATTAATAATTATTAATAATTATCAGCCCACATGGCTTAATAATTATGTGGATCTTCTCATCTGCATGGGTAATATAGAGAACATAACAGATTTGGAATGTGTCTTAGCTCTTAATTATAAGAGTTGTCCTGTATTTTCTTCATGTGTACATAAATATATACATTTCCTTATGCGTCCAAAAAAGATGTTTGATACACATAATGCAGTATGATGCAATGGATATATGTGTATTTAATAAAGGAAAAATATATTTTGCTGTGTTATCTATTATCATTATTTTAAATTGGGTCCTTTTTTTTTAGATTTCTCTTTTGTTTTTCTTTAGATTTCTTCATAAAATATTTTTATTTTTGTCACTGTCGATCATTTTTTAAATTAACAGTGGTTCCTTATTATTTTTTCTATTCTATTTTATTTTTTCATCTAATAAATATAGATATTTAATCTGTTTATTTTATTTTATTTTTTATTTTTATTTTTTGCTCTTTATTCATGAAGTTATTAATCCATAAAGTTTTCTTTGGAGATCATAGTTCTCTTCATAATGAAATTTTTATCAGTATTTTTTCATTGAACTCAATTAAAGAACATAGAGTCAATTTATGGCTAATGAATGTGATAGAACATAAAGATTGTTGAACAAATCGTCAAGTTGCAAATTAAAATAGCTCTGTCAGCGTGATTGAAGAATAGTAACGAACGGTTTCATATATTCAGTAAGAATTTTTTCGATACTTTTTTATTGTACTTTATTCATATTATATGTTCATCAAGATGTATTATTGATATTTAATAAATGAAAGATTTATTTTTAAAAAAAAATTGGGTGCAAGGGACTTGTTTTATTTAGGATCAACCTTGTATTAATTTTGGTTTTTTTTTTTTAAATGTAAGTAGCATAATTTTAAGAAATAAAATAATAAGGTCAAAGTGGCTTAAGGACAATTAATTTTTATATATTTTAAAAAAATACTGCCCCATATTGTCTATCAATCTGCATCCTTAATTTTGAGGGACATGTTTGTATGTTCTTTTGCTAGCACTTAGTGGGTGGATAGATACTAAATAGAGATTAATTCATATGCAATAACGTTGGTAAGCGTGTGTTAAATAATAATTTTTTTTAATGATATAATGAAGTGTAGAGTTTAAATTATACCGTTATTAATTTAAAAAAATTATTATTTTTTATCATACAATTTATTAATATTTATATCATATGCACTTTTTATTAAAAAAAATTTCATTTGCAATGACTATATGAGTATTGTTACGGGCTGCATACAGAGTGAGTGCAGCATTTGCGGTTCCTTTATTTTCCAGCCATGCATAGAGTGGAACAGACGACCCTCTCAAAGTTCTCATACAGTTTAGACTGCTTACAGTATAAGGATCATGCAGTCACGACTAAGAAAATCAACTCATTTATATAACATATCTATGTGGCCTATTATTTAATATCATGCCTTACTCAAATGCATGTGAATATATGTGATAAAATTCATCCTGCCAAAATATTTTTATTTTACTATGAACTCGATCTTAATTAAATCTTTAGATTAAAAAATCAATTAAAAATGACTCAAAATGTTCTAATCAAACTTTTCTAAAAATAAGGAAAGAGATGAAAATCAAATAAAAGATTGTAGCTTAAATAGTGTCCTTTAGCTCTCAGCAACTACTCGTCTTCTCTCTTCAAACTTCTGCTTGTAATAGTGTTTTTTAAGGTGATTTTGGCCTTCTTCTTTCTGTTTTTTACTTTTTGCTTGTGTTTTATAAATTTATAATGGATCTATAATCTGATATTAAGGCTCCGTTTATTTGTGAAAAATATTTTTTTGAAAAATATTTTTTCTTATTTTTTAGTAATTGGATTATCTAAGAAAAATAAATTAAAGAAAGATAATGTACCAATCAAAGAAAAATTACTTCAAAATAAGGGAAAATGTTTTTCCATTTTAAGGATGTGAAAACATTTTTCAATATCTTTTTCAATGTCTTCTCTCCTCATTTATTGTCTTCCCTTTTATTTTTCAATGCATTATTTTCTCATTTATTGTCTTTTTTAGTGTTGTAGTCAAACATAGGAAAATATTTTATTTAAATATTTTCTCTCCAAAGACAAAATATTTTCCACAAACAAACGGAACCTAAGAGTGCCTCCTTCTAGTGAGGTTTTAATTTCATACATAATTTTTTGATTTATGGGTTTGATAGAGCAACTCCTGCAAGGTCTTCATGATGGAGCTCCATCTCTGCACTAGGACATTGAAGCTCAGGGTGAGATCGAGGCCAAGGAAGCTACTGATGTCAAAATAGAGATATCAATGAATTTATACTCATAAAGCAAGCTCATAAAGCCATCTCTACCCGGAATAGCTAGCAGTTTGCTACTTTTGCTCAATGCCCTCCTCTTAGCCAAACTCAATCTTCTCTTGGGATTGTTACTCCTCTGTCTCTTTCGGTTTTTTGTGTTTTTCTTAAAGAAAGTTTATGGCTTGTCATATTCATTACTGTTACATATTATAGTGAATAGTAAGAGTAAGGTTGATGACTTCCATAATTTCTTGTATTCCGTAACTTTCAATTGATGAAAAAAAAAACTTTTCTAAAACTTATTTTTTAAATTTTTTTATGAATGATTATTGATATATAATTATTGTCTACTCCAAATTTATTATACTCAATGGTCAAATTCACAATACATATATTCACATACATACATACTGTAGGCAG
>CATIWM010305947.1:0-36750 GCA_949671775.1 Mallotus repandus
GTTAGATGGATGTTCGAATTAGGGTTTAATGAAATTGCATGTAATTAGGGAATAAGATAGTAATTAATAAAATAAATCTAAATGAACACAAGACTAAAAGAAGTTGGTATTCCGTATCCAGAACTCCTGGTTGTGGTGCTACCTTGTATTAGAGAATCGAGTTACCACCACTTTCTATTTGTCCCAGTTCTTACCCTGGGTGGCGACTCCTCATCTCCACGCCATGTCTTTGTGATAGTGGTTAGTGTGTTCCCTAGAGCCCTGAGCTCAAACAGTGTCACGGTTGCAATAAACTTGGGCGCGCGCTAAACCCCGCCGTCTACAATGATATATATATTTGGTTAGTAATAAGATCAAGGCATTAATATCTTTTGTGTATTGGAGGCATTGATATCTTTTGTGTATTAGACTATAGCCAATAAACACACATGGGTATGTTTTCTTGGAGAATTTATCTTTCCGGTAATTCCACAGATATAGGAAGCACCTGCATCCAAAGGACCTCAAATTGCCATAGTTAGGATTAGTGCCAAAAAGTTTTAAAAATGGTGTTTCCATTTGTAATTTTGTGGAGGCTAGCCTATTAATTAAAAAAACTGCAGTGAGAAAAGCATTAACCTAAAATTTGATTGGAAGTTTTGATTGAAAAAGTAAAGTTAAACCAGTCTCAACAATGTGACAATGCTTTCATTGCACAACTCCGTTTTGTTCTGGAATGTTGGGATAGGAGTATTGATGATGAATGCCACATTTTTTAAGATGATTTTCAAAATCTTTAGAAATAAATTCACCACCTCCATCACTTTGAAAAATTTTAATCTTTTTGTTAAAACGGTTTTTAATTAGCTTTTGTAATTTAATAAATTGCTCACCAAAATCTAATTTTCTTTTTAAAGGAATTAACCAAGAGAATCTTGAAAAATCATCAATGATAATAACATATATTTAAAATTTTGATAAGACAGGGAAGGACCTTATAAACCATAATGTAGTTTTTCAAAAGGTTGATTAGAAATACTCAAAGATGCATTAAACAAAAGTTTACAACTTTTACCCATTTGACACGAGGGACAAATGGTACCTTGTTTCTCCCTTTTTGAAATATTAACTAAATTTCTAGTATGTAATAATTTTAAAATCTTAATACTAGTATATCTAAGCCGTTGATGCCATATGGTAGAAGTAGTACTATTAGTAATAGCCAATAGAGTAACATGCTTCAATTCTTCTAAAGCATATAAACCTCCTCTCTTTATGCCTTTAACTATCACCTTTTCCTGAAGATTCTTTAAAAAAAACTCATTAGGTGTTAACACAATTTGACAACAATTATCATGAGTTAATTATCCAATAGAAAGAAGATTGTTTGTTATGTCTAAAACAATTAAAACTTTCTTAAGATTAAGTGTTCCATTATTAGTTTGTATCTTATCTTCACCTATATGAGTAATTTCTAAAGATTCTCCATTACCTACATATAAGGATTCATTACCATGATATGGAACAAGCTTAGAAATTTTATCGGTGTTGTTCATGAAATGAGTACTAGTGCCTGAATCTGCATATAGTGTGGTATCATGATCATTGTTAACAGTGAGTGCAGCTAATGCTTGAGGCGGATCTTCTTCAGCTTGGAAAGAATATTTGAACCGATTCTAGCATATAATGATAATGTGATTCTGATTTCCACAAATTTGGCAAATAACAAATTGGTGGACTGATTTCTATCACTTTTTCATTTTGATTTTTTTGGCCTTGACTAGTTGTTGGTCCAAAACCATGGCCTCTCGAGTTGAAGCAACCACCGTGTTGCAACCTCCACCACGCCTACCATAATAGGCTTGTTCGTGATTGATTTGATTGGATTCACTCTCCAATTGAATCATCTAATCATGTACCTTGAGAGATAGAATAAATTGATTGTATAATAGGTATGGTGATTTAGTTAGCATGGCTATTCTGAAATCCTTATATTTCAGACCAAGTCCTCTTACAAATTGAAAGACTTTGTTAGTCTCATCAAGAGGTTTTTTAATAGCAGTAAGGTTATTATAAATGGCCTTGAATTTTCTTAGATACTCATCAAGAGACATATTTCCCTTTGTCAAAGTCATGAGAGCTTTATTAAGAAGAACCTCCTTTTTCATTTGAGCTGGGCATCAACTTATCTTCGATTGATTTCCACACATTGAAGGCTGAAAAGGTGTCATCAAGATTAAGGAGAACTTCCTCAGCAATGGTTCCCAATAACCAAGTGGTTAAAAGGCCATCATTGTTGAGCCAAGTTGTATATTCTAGATTATGAACTGCCTCTTCTTGGTTAGAGGTAATTATAATCTTCGGTTTGCTTCCTTCGTTCAAGTGGGGTTGAATGCCAAAACTATGAACCAAAGGAAGAACTTGTGATTTCCACAGTAAAAAGTTTGATTGAGTGAGCTTCATTGTAACCAAACTAGAGCATTGATGGAAGTTTTGGATTGTAAGTGTGGTTTCAGTTGTCTTAGCTTTAAGATTGAAAAAATTTTATTTTCTTCTCTCATATGTAATTAGCTCTGATACAAAAAATAGGGTAAAGAAAAGATTATTAATCTTATTCTGATTCAAATAAGAGTATAACCTCTTTTATATATACATATATACGAGAAAAGAAAAAAATAGAATTGGTTGCCAACAGTAACCAGAATTACAGTAAATATAACCATAATTATAGCCAATAATTCTAGACTTTCTATATGTGAATTATACAAAATAAGAAGGAAAAAGATATGCAGATATGCAGATATGCTGATATGCAAGTTGTTACTGTTGTTGTAGATATGCTAATATGCTAGCTGCTGTTGCCTTGTGGCGCATGCGGTCGTATTATATAATTGTTAGAAAACTTTTATTGCTTATTGTTTGTTGGATTAGATAACATAGCAACTCTGCAATACCTATCCAAAAACACAACTCCAATTAAGTGTTTCAAGACTATTCTTTTAAAAAAAAAATCTTTCAAGCATCTAATCTCACTTATGGCTAACCAAGAAATTTTATAGCGTAAATCTACGATAAATATGTCAAAAAAAAGACTAATTCTTTGGCAGTTAGTGTTGGTTTTGGTTGTTAGACTAGATATGGTGAAAATGAACTGAACTGATCGTATGAGAAAATCTTAAAAATCAGGATAGAAATAATACACACATGTATCTGTGTGTGTGTGTGTTGTGGTGTTCCTTGGTAAATGGAGCAACGAACAACATGTTTGTGTTTTGGAGTTAAAATTACTAAAAATTATAGGAATATATAAATATATGATGGCACAAATATATGAAAGAATGTAAAATCAATCTTTGAATTGGAATTGAAATTGGAATGAATTCCAATTCAAAGATTTTCTCTTTCTCTTGCTATTGGTGTTTATAGAGCAACGAAGAGCATGTTTATGTTGTGGTGTCCATAGATAAATGGAAATCATATATTTTTGTTGTTTGATTTCCCTTTTTTTGTTAATGTGAGACAATGGAAAAATAATAGATTTGCATTTGCTCAAAATACACTGTGTCTACTTGTTGGCATTTATTGCTTATGAGTGATTTATATAATGCCAACTTCTCATATGCAGGAGTTGCTTCTTCTCAGACTAGGAGCACCCTTAATGTTGATAGGCATCTTTGGCTCAGTGAGAATGAGGATTTTTTTTTGTGATGTGAATCTCTACTTGAATCAATTTTTTTATGTTTAGAATTATGTTCTTTTTTGTATTTTGTTTTTTCTTGATTTTCACTATTTCATATGTTCTTTAGCATACATATTTTATGTCTATTTTTCTATGCTATGTTTTATAAATTTCAGACTCATAATTTTTGGTCCTGTATTTAAATTTTCACTCTCATGAAATTTATATGTATTGATTTGAATCCTTTAGTTCCATAGCCTAATCTACAATAAACATTTGCAACAACCGCATGAGCTCAATTTTTACAACTAAAAGGCATCTCTAAAAGCTAAATTTTAAAGGGTCCTCCATTTTTTACATGGACACTTGATAAACTAGAAATTTTTTTCTATGAAAATAAAAAAAAATTATTTTCCCTTAAGACCACCTTTCACTTGAAGAGGGATAAATAAATTTTGGTTTTTTGGATCATGCTTAGAATTTTTAATTAATCTTTTTTTATATTTGGGTTGCATTAGGAATTTATATGGATGATGTTTATAGAACGGTGAAAATATCACTCAGTTTCTTTGAATGTAGCAGTGGGCATATTGGCAATTCAATTGGGTGACTTCAAAAAGCAGTTGAAATTCTGATGACTTACAATTTCGATCGGTAAATTACAGGTTGATTTGTTTTGAGATAAATCACCAGTCAAAAAGGTGTACACCAGGTTTTTCCTAAAAAAATCAACAATTTATTCTTTTTGGTAGAGAGCGGCATTTTTTTTTAAATTTTCTTATTATTTTAAATTTTTTATTTGCAAATTTGATGATTCTAGCGTAGAAGAAAATTGATATTATTTTTTTTAATTTCTTAAATTTTTTTATTTCTTACAGTTCTTATTTTGTACTGCTTGAATTCAATTTTTTTCCCCTAAAACTAATTGCATACATGAAAAAAAATATCATTCTAATTAATTTATTTATTATAGTATAATTTTTCATCTAGTGTTTAATCCTTTAATTATTGTTAAAATAGAAAATTTAAATGTTGCCTATGGCGAAGCACAGGTAATCTTCCTCCTAATATAATAACCCTTAAAATGATAATCAACGAAATACCACAAAGCAACAAACATTACCACAAATGGTTAATCATTGCAAATGGCCTACAATTTTAGAGATAGAACTATATGTGCCAGAAATAACAACCATAACACCAAGTACTATAATTCCCCATATTATTACCACTTCATATCCACATCTTCTGAGGTTGCCTGTGGTCTTCAAGTAACATAAACATGGAAATATAATTGAAGCTGTGAGAGTTAAGAATGCTCCAACCAGAGCCATTAGATAGCCAAAGAAAGGAACAGTCAAGGCTACAACTACACTACAGATCAGTAACGTAGTACCAACGAGGATGTTGAAGACCTTCTTGTTGAGCTTCCATGGAAACCAAATACTGGTTGCATCTACTATTGGTATAACAAGTAATGCATATTTTGATATGGGATTCACCAAAGTAGTGTATATTGCTATCTTTGAGCTTAACTTGTCGATCGGAAGGTTTAAGGTTATGGAAGATTGAACCTTTGATCCGAACATCTTGTAACTAATGATTGCCATTGATGCATTGTTGAAGGTAGATACAATGAAGCAAATTAGAAGAACCTGCAACCAAAAAATTCAAAACACATAAACAATTATGTCCAGTACTTGAATGCAAGAAAAGGGTTTTCAAAGCAAACACAAAAACATGGTATAAGATTTTTTCAGTCTTATGTATGTAGAAAAATAAGTGTAGTGAGAGTTTTTTCCTCTCATGGTGTTTACCCAGCACGAACACCAAAATAGTCAGGTCCATGTGGCTACTAGATATCGAAACATCAAATAAAAAAAAAATACAAAAAACAAAAAAGAACAAAGCAAAAGGTGGCTTACATTAGAGAATTGATGCTTCTTTTTCATGGAAGTGTAAAGAGTAGGAAACACCGGGTGTGAACCATAACAAAATGCATACAAGCTAATAGCAAGAGGTAATCCTTCCCAATGAAATAATTTTCCTTTCTGGTGAAACCCGACTCCATCAAAGGCTCCAACCCAGAAAACAGAACCAAGAGTTATAGCAGTAGCTAAAACCCCAGTAGCAGATATATAAGCGAGGACACTCAAATCATCTAACCAAACAGTAGGCAAGATAATCAGTGCTACAAGTAGAACAAAACATTGTCTTCCACCAATATGAACACCTGCAACTTCAATATGCACATTATGGAACAAGTTTTGCAAGTTATCTCCTTCAAGGATCAAGAACCCTGTTGCGATTAAGAACTGCTCCATGTATATCAAAATTTGTATAAATATTCTTCCTTTATTACCAAATGCCCGCTCTCCTATGTCAAGATAGTTTTTTATATTTGAATCAGCCTCCATGCTTCTTTTGATCAATATCCCTGAGTAGAAAGCTGAAACTGAAATAATAAAAAGAAGAATCAAGCTCAACCATCCTGCTGATGCTAGTGCATAAGGGGTTGAAAGTATCCCAACTCCTGAACAAATTAAAAAAAAACAGAAGATACATTAGCTACAGATCATCAAGTTCGTGCACGTTATGGTGCAAAATGAATATTTAGAGTAGGACCTGATAAAGCATTTAGTCCATTAGCAATGGTCTTGAGGGTGCTAGTTCCTTTACTAACAACAGGAGCATGGTTTGGCTCCACATCTTCAAGTTTGTGTGTTGGACTGAACTCTTGCTTCTCACCAAATTTGAAGGGCCCAGCAGTTACTGTGTCATCTTGAGGCATGAACTGCATAGCAAACTACCAGACTGCACCACTTCAGAGAGGATGTTTAAGCAACTTGAGGTAGTCTTTGATCTCTTTTTCAAAGATAATTAAGTTGCTTGTGAATTTATATATCAAACCCCCAAATCAACCGCCTTTTAAAAAAAAGAAAATTATTTCCTAGATATTAACATCACTTGACAACATGATATATAATTAAATTAAATTAACTACAACCAACATTTATTGGTCTAAATAATTAAAAAAAATAGATACTGTAAAAATTTTATCTTCTTTATAGATTAATTCGGTTCGATATAAATTAGTGGAAGTTCTTATAATTATTGAATAGCATAGATAATTACTAAAAAAATTAAATTGATTACATAATTAATAAACAATGACTAAAATAAATTGTAATGCTTTTTTTTTTTCGAGAATATATAAAATGACACTAATTTTATACCTTAACTAGGGACTACAGGATCGATGCTCATACAGAAGTAATGTATAGACTTGACTTCATCTCTTGTAGGCTGTAGCACATTTGATAAGTATATTCCATGCAATATTTTTTAACTATAGTTTTGCAGCTGTCCATGCAAATTCTTAGCAGAACTCAACTTGATGTCATTAATATGTTGTTTTAATTGTTGTATTTGCTGTACGTATAATCGTCTATTGTTTTGTTCTTGTTTTTTTTCTTCCTAAAATAATTAAAGTTATGTTCTTTTGCAATGTTTTTTAATAAATTAATAATTTGCAAGTTAGAAAGTAGTCAAGTGTTAACTTTTCATTAAAAGCATTTTGAGGTATAAAGTTCGAATCATGTTATCCTCGATTTAAAAGAAAAAAAAAATTATCTTCTATTATGCACATCGATGTTGTCCCCTTATTATACAGTCCATCAATATTTAAATTATATTAATTCTTTATAAATAAAAAAATAAATAAACAGTTCTTATTTTAGGTTCTTGCCCACCATTTAAAAAAAAAAAAAACTTGCTGATTTATCAAATCCAGAGATGAACTTTTCAAGAATAATCTGTGGTTCTTAGATCGATGTTATCAAGTTAAGAATTATGCTTGTAGATATAGGTAGCAGCCTAGCAGGTGGTTGTCATTATAGTCAACAGCTTGCTGTTTGTTATTTGTTTCTATTATTCTGTTTTGTTGAATATTCTTTTCACTCTTCTATTTGTAATGTTGTTATTATACTTTTTTGGTTGATTGACCAAAGTATAACATATAAATTAAATTAAAAAAAAAAGTAACACCAAATTTATTAAAAAAAATTATTAAAATTTAATTTATTTGTATTGAATTATGTTTAAAATTTTGATTGAGTCAGTTTTACATTTTTAAAATCAAAATAATTTCAGTTTGATTTAATTCGTTTTTCAGTAAAAATTTTCATTAATAAAATAGATTGAATTGTCAGTGAGGGAGTAATCAAATTGTAACTTCTCTCAAAGGGCATCCCAAAGTGTAGAAATCGATTTTTACTATCGTTGATTTAAACGGGGAGGACTGCCCTTTTTGTGCAGTCCATCAAAACTTAGGTCACATGATCTTGTTGACCATTTGCTTGATCAAACTCCTAATTTTGATCTTTGACAATCAATTTAAGTTTCTAATGTTTTTCATTCAAGTGTGTCAGAACTTAATTATTCATCAAGATTATTTATTCAAGTCTGGAAATATGATATATAGTCATTATACTGTATTTCGGTGAAATATATATATTATCCCAAACATATACTCAAAGTATCCGTAACTTTTAGAAGTAAAAAACACATGTTTTTGAGTCATAGAGGTGCCTGCTCACGAGCCAGTCACGAGCCAGAACTCTAAGCCTCCGTTTTTTAGCTACCAGCAAGTGAGCAAGTCTGAGCCGCTCACCAGCTGCCCTCACGATCGTGAGCAGCTCGTGAGGGCAGTCCAGACTGCTCACAATGGGTAGATTCAAATGCAGCGGCTCTCAAATTTATCCTGACGAGCCAAAACTTGCTCCTCACGATTATGAGCGGCGCTCTGACAGAAATAAATCCAAATTGATTCAAGTTTCAACAAGAGACGTTGGAGACACAATCAATGCCTCCAGCAGCTATAATTTGAGTTGTTTATCTATATAAACAACCCTTACAGTTCAATTGAAGGTTTAAGACACTTGATTATTCAAATTCTCTCTTAAGCATTCAATTAAGCTCTCAAATTCTCTCTTAAAATAATTTTCATATTTGTATAACTCTTGTGAGAGTTGGTGAGTGTTTTAGAATAAAAATTCTTGTTCTTGTATTTTTGGGTTTAAGAAAAAAACAGGAAGTGAGATTCTATTCTAAGGGAATTGGTTTAAGTGTTTAGCCATTAAAACACTTGGGATTTGATTTAAGAGTTAGCCTAGAAACTCTTGGTTGTAAGGTTGAAGAGTGAGCCTTAAACTCTTATGTAATCTCAATCTTGTGAATAAGATTGTGTGGGTTTCAAAAATCCTAATGTTGGGATAAGTTAGGTGGAGACATAGGATTATTGAGAATCTGAACTCCTTAAATCATTGTGTTCTTCATTCTTCTTTCTCAACATTCTTTCAATTTTTTTTTATTCTTTTTATTTTTAATTTTAGTTCAATAACCCCATTCACCCCCCTCTAGGGCACTTTCAGTTGGTATCAGAGCTTGAATTCTAGGAACTTTATTGGTAAAATACAAGATCATGGAAAGTGAAACTCAAAACAATTCTTCTCTTAAACTTTTCTTTGATGGTACCAATTACCCAAATTGAAAATTCAAAATGGAGTTATATCTAGATTGTGATTCCATAAAACTTTGGGAAATTGTCCTAAAAGGATGAGAACCACCTAAAGCTACTAAAGATGGTAAAGTCATTACTCTTCCAAGAAGTGAGTGGAGCAACGAACAAAAGGAAGAAAATTACAAAAATAAAAAGGCTATGATCATTATAGTTTCTTCCATGACAAATGAAGAAAGCAACAAGCTTTAAAATTGCACTTAGGCTAAGGAAATGAAGGAAACTTTAGAAAATTACTATGAAGGCAATGTACAAGTAAGAAGCAAGAAGGTTCAACTTCACATGTATGAGTATGAACTCTTCAAAATGAAGTCATAAGAATCAATCAGGGAAATGACAAATCGTCTTATGGCTCTTCTTACAACCCTCAAGAAACTTGGAAAATATTTCTTCAAGGAAGAAGTAAATAATAAGATTCTAAGAATCCTACCTAAGAAGGATTGGGAATCTCGGGTTACTTCAATTAAGGAAGCTCAAGATCTCTCAACTCTCTCAACCGACGTGCTTATTAGAAAGCTACTCACACATGAGCTTACAATTAAGCAAAGAGGTAAAGAGAAATAAGAGAAGGAAAAGAAGATGAAAAATATTACTTTAAAAGCCTCTCAAAATAATAGTGAAGAGGAAATCATTAAAGATCCAAGTGATGAAAATGGTGACATTGCCATGCTCACAAGAAACTTCAATAAGTTCTTGAGAAAGAAAAAATCGTCAAGAAAAAGAAACTTCAACAAAAAGTATGAAGAAGATGGTAAGAAGAAAACCAAAGAGGTTACTTGCTATAAATGCAAGAAATCGGGACACATTAGCAGTGAATGCCCCAAACTCAAATTCAAGAACAAAGGAGCAAAGGAAAAGAAGAAGGCCTTCAAAGCAACTTAGGATGACTCCTCTGAATCCGAAAAGGAAGAGGAACAATAAGAAGTGTCCAACCTTTGCTTTATGGCTCTTCAAGATGAAAATGAGGTACCATCCATTTTTAACTTCTCTTGTGATGATTGTGAATGTGATGATGATGATGATGATGATGATGATGATAAAAGCTCTATTGCTAGCAAACTTATGACTAAATGCAAATACTTACTTGGTAAGAAGAAGCATTATAAGCATGAGTTAACTAACTTAACCAAAGAATTTGAAAATTTTAAAAAAATGAATTTTCTAATCTTGTTAGATTAAATGATAAACTTGTTAATGATTTAGAAAATTTGAACTCCTTGGAAGATCAACTAAAGAAAGCAAATGATGAAAATCAAAAGCTTTCTAAAAAGGTCTTAAAATTAAGAAAATTCATTTCTAAATTCAAGAGAGGAAAAGAAACTCTAGATAGTATTCTTGGCTCTCAAAAACTTCATGGAGATACTCATAGAATTGGATATAAAAATGGAATGACTTCTTCATCATCATCACACATTAATTTTGTTAAAGTATCATATGATTCCATGGCTTCTACCTCCAAAAATGAAACTCAAGCTTTCAAAGCTAAGAGGTCTCATGCATCAAATAATAAGGGAAGGTCTAATAAGACTCAACCTCCATTGACACAAAGAGGTAAGGCTCAAACTAGAGCACCATAACCTAGGCATGCTTATATGTACACCAAACACAATTATAATAGGCATGCTACACAATACAATGCACATAAACATGTTGCACAAACCTATCAAAAGACGCATTGTCATTGCCAATGCATATCTCACAATATGACTCAAAAGAGTTATAGGAAGCATTCACCACCACAACATACAAGACATGTTTCACACACTAGGAAAGAATATCATCCTAGAAGAAATAAGTTTGCCAACATTAAATGTTTTTATTGTATGACCAAAGGTCACACAAGTAATATGTGCTTCTATAGAAGATTACACTTAAACTTGCTTCCTTTAGTACCTTGAGACTAACTAACCTAGACCAAGAAAGATTTGGGTTCAAAAGAATGTTTAAATTATGTTATGTAGTTGTGCTTGAAGTCCACAAGAGCAAAAAGCAATTGGTATCTCGATAGTGGATGGTCAAAGCACATGACTGGAGACAAAGAGCAATTCAACAAGCTTAATGATAAGGATGGAGGACATGTTACTTTCAGGGACAATGTAAAAGGAAAGATTATTAGCATTAGAGAAGTTAGTAATCCTCAATCCTTATCTATTCACCATGTATTGCTTGTTGATGGTCTTAAACATAATTTGCTAAGTATAAGTCAATTGTGTGACATGGGAAACAAAGTCACTTTTTATCCTAGGAATTGCTTTGTTAGTAGTTTAGATGAAGACAAAGTAATTTTTAGTGGTGAAAGAGTAGCCAATGTCTATGTAATTGACTTGAACAAAGTTGATAACAAAGACATCAAATGTTTAATGTCTATTTCCTATGACACATGGACATGGCACAGAAGATTAGGACATGCAAACTTTGAGCTTTTGAATGATCTTAGTAAGCATGAACTTGTGATTGGATTACCAAAACTTGAATTCACTAAGGATAAATCTTATGATGTTTGTGAAAAGGGAAAACAATCCAAGTCCTCATTTAAGCTAAAAAATGTAGTGTCAACCTCTAGGCCACTTGAACTTATATATATGGATTTGTTTAGTCCAACTAGAGTTGCTAGTCTCGGTGGAAAGCACTATGTATATGTATTGGTTGATGACTACTCTAAATTCACTTAGGTATGTTTCATTGCTCATAAGAATGATGCTTTTAAAGCTTTTGAGAATTTTTCAAAAAGAGTTCAAAAAGAAAAAGGTTTTTGTATTTCTTCCATTAGAAGTGATCATGGAACCGAAATTGAAAATGAATTCTTCAAAATCTTTTGTAATGAAAATGGTATTTCACATACATTTTGATCTCCTAGAACTCCTTAACAAAATGGGGTAGTTGAAAGGAAAAATAGAACTCCTGTGGAAATGGAAAGAACAATGCTTCATGAGTATAATTTGCTATTATACTTTTGGGCGGAAGCCGTTAACACATCTTGCTACATTTCAAATAGAGTTTTCAAAAGACCAATTTTGAATATAACTTTTTATGAGCTTTAGAACAATAGAAAACCTAAAATTTTATATCTAATTGTATTTGGATGCAAGTGCTTTATATTAAACACCAAGGATAATCTTGGAAAATTTGATTCCAAAGCCGATGAAGAAATTTTCCTAGGCTATTCCACCTCTAGTAAGGCATATAGAGTCTTTAATAAGAGAACTCTAGTAGTTGAAGAATCCATGCATGTTGTGTTTGATGAATCTAACCCACTTAATCCTAGAAAGGATTTTTGTAGTGTTGATGATGATGTAGGTGAGCTTATGGAAACAAATATTCATAATGAAAATACTAGCAAACCTTTAGAGCTTGAAGATCCTAGTGAAGAAGAAAATAAGGAAACGCCTCAATCTACTTCAAAGAATGATCTACCAAAGGAATGGCAATTCAAGAAAGCTCATCCTCAAGACCTCATCATTGGTGGCACTACAAAGGGGGTAACAACTAGATCTCAACTTAAGTCTATAGTTAATTTAGCCTTCATTTCTCAAATTGAACCCAAAAATATTGATGATGCTTTGAATGATGAATTTTGGGTTCTTGCTATGCAAGAAGAGTTAAATCAAAAACTTGTTTGGTATTTTTCATAAGTGCACGATTCGCAACAAGTAGTAAAGTTTGAGTATCGAGTTTCGCTCCCACGAGGAGATTGATACCAAGTACCAGCCGTAATTTTATTTCCACAAGCTAACAAAACAAATTAGTCAAAACAGAAAATATATTAACTAACAAAAATAAATTCTAAATCTAAAATATTCCTTTTAAAAATTCAATAATCAAAAGATAGAACCTGGATTCGCTTCACTAGACACTTACTCGAATTACAGGATTTAATCTTAATTCAACTTGTTAATACAGTCAAGGGTAAATTACTCAAATTACTTAAAGTCTCTTTCGAGATCATTCAAGCATGCCAAAACTAATTTTTGCCTATTTTCATGGTCAAGTTAATTAATTAAGACTCATTAAGTTCATTAGCAATTTAATACTCCCCGAAGAATTCATCTACTTTTGTGATCGAGATTCCTAAGTTTCACAGGTCTATGAGCTAATAGATCATGCAACTTTCACTGTCTCTAATCTATCCACAAACATGCATTTAATTAGGCCTAAAATCAAATACAAGAACATATAAAAGTAACCTATAAAATTGACTGAATATTAACTTATTGAATTAAAACATAAAAATCCAAACGAAACGTAGTCTAGCTACACGAATCCAAACCCTAAGTAAATTAGTTACACATGATGGAAAGAATCATAATTAAAGATAAACTAAGCATGAGAACAATTCTGTTGAATGTGATTGACTTGAATCTCTGCTTCTTCTCTGCTCAAAAATATCACTGATTGATGAATTGGTGAATGAATTGATGAATTAATTGATTAGGCTTAGCATCTCTCCCTTTTATAGCCCCAAAACTTCCAATTCTATAATATTCTTATTCTGTAATCTTCCAATTCTGAAATCTTTTAATTTCGTAATCCTGAATGAAAGAGGAAGATTTTTCATGAGCACACACCCTGTAGAAGGGTGTGTAGGAGAGTGTGTACGTAGGTGTGTTGTGAAATCTTGTGTGCATGGCCTAGCACGTGGCCATGTAGGAGGGTGTGTACGTGGGTGTGTAAGAAAATCTTCCATACATGGCCTAGCACATGGCCATGTGGTGGGGTGTGTATAACTTTTTCATCGGGCTTGGCTTTAATCATGTTAGTGCACACCTTCTTACACATGTGTGTAGAGAATCGTGCAGAATTCTTGATGAGCACACAGGCATGTGCTAGCTTGTGTTCGCAATTATGTAGAGAGACTTTCCAGACACGGGGGTGCACTATCTTTAATTTACAAAACTACAATAAATAATTTAATTAGATACTATAATGCACTTAATTATTAAACAAACATGCAAATGTATGCAATTCAATAATATTATGCTAAATACAAGTAAAATCAGCTAACAATTAAATAAACTTATAAAAATATATTATAAAACCAATAAAAATGCTTCTAAAATTATATATATAAATGAAATATAACATCTCATTTGAATGCAATCAAAAGAATTTTCAAATATCTAAGTGAAAGTTTGCATTTAGGACTTTGGTATCCTAAGAGTTCATCCTTTGACTTGATTAGTTATTCAGATGCAGACTTTGCCAATAGCTTATTAGATAGAAAGAGCACTTTCGAAACTTGTCAATTCTTAGGACAATGTTTAGTTTCTTGGTTTAGCAAGAAATAATTTTTGATTGCCCTGTCCACTGCTGAAGTAGAATATATAGCAGCTAGTTGTTGTTGCTCTCAAGTTTTATGGCAAAAACAACAACTCAAGGACTATGGCATTGAACTAAATCACATTCCTATTAAATGTGAAAATACAAGTGCTATAAACCTTAGTAAGAATCCTATTCAACATTTTAGAACTAAGCATATTGACATTAAACATCATTTCTTACTTAATCATGCTCAAATTGGTGATATTCATCTTAAATTTGTTGACACAAATCATCAATTAGCAGACATATTTACCAAGTCTCTTTGTGAGGAAAGAATGAATTTCATTAAACATGAGCTTGGCATGATAGATGGTACAAGTCTGTCTTAGTTCTGTTATAAATTACTGCATTGATTATTTGATTCATGTGTAAACGTGTTTTTCATTTATTTTATGTCTTTCTATTTATTTTTTGTATCTGATTCCTTTTCATAAAACTTGTTCACAGTCAAGTTTTTCATGCATATTTTTTAAGTAATCGGGAATAAGCTCAAGCGAAGGGGAACTAACTTATCCTTCTCTCTAACTCCCTTCTTGAGACAGGATTGGCGGTATGAAGAAAGAGTTGGACGTAGATTATTAGCATCCCGCGCCTAGAACTTAAGAAAGAGCCTTTCTTTTTTAGGAATAAGAAAATTATTATTACCTTTTTAACAATTCAAAATTTTTTTTCTCGATATTTGTTGTTTAAATAATTCAATTTCTTGATTATTTAAATAAACAAATTATTTTCATAAATCATTGTTTTTCCATTTTCATGATACATTTCAAAATTCTTAATATCAAAATTTGCTTTGAATTTTTTTATCTTTAATAAATGATTATTGAAATTTTATTTCAATTAATTGTTTATTACAACCATCTTGTCATTTAATGAGTGTTTATTGAATTTAATTCAATTCTCAAATCACTTGTTTTTATGTTCATTAAATTACATGATTTAAATTTTTTATTTCAAACTTACTAATAATTATTTCAAAAATAATTATTTATAATTATTCAAAATTCAAAATTTATTTTTCATGCTTGATTATGTTCATTTATAATGTTTATAATGATAGCATTTAATTTGATTATGATTTAAATTTGAATTGGTATCTTTATTGTGCTTAAAGACCTATGTGTAACGTCTTAAGGGCATGATTGAAGAGTTTTTGAATGTTTAGGAGTCAAAAAGAACTTTTCCTCATTAGCCATTACAAGATTCCTACAACAGCTCACCAGTGGTCTGAGCCCCTCACGATCGTGAGGAGTGACCTGAAAGGTGAGGTTACCTAGTTTCATTAGGATTTGGTCCATTCTTCACTCTTTCCTAGTCTAAAAGGGTCATATGCTTTTAAATTTATTTTATGACTCAAATCAATTATTTTATAACCCTATTTACTCTGTATAAATATCTCTTTTCAACCTCACTTCCTTCTCACACCATAATTTGCAATCGAAATCCTCTCTTTAGCAATTTTCTCTATTCTTCTTTCAAAACTCTTAGTATCATTCTCTCTCCATGGCTCCTAAAAAGAAGACCCATGAAGCTCCTTCCTCTTCAAGAAGAGCCACCAAGGAGCAACCTAAAAAGCAACCACCAATTTCCTACTTCTCAACCCAAATTAGGCAAAGGATTCAACAATTTGGGAAAAGAAAAATCATTTCTTCCAAATTCATGTCTCAAGCTACCTTGGAAAGGATGGGTTGCTATGATGAGGTTAGATCTTCGCTTGATATAGTAGGTTTTTATCACTTTGCTTTTGAACCTCTTCCTACCTATCACTCCCTTGTCATTAAATTTCTTTCCACCTTCACCTTGAGAGTCCAATTCATTGATGATCACAATCCCTTCAATAGTATGAGGTTTAGGTTGGGTGGTAGAGATAGGTTTCTAACCTCTCAACAATTTAATGCTATCTTTGGTTTTTCACAAAGAGGTCTTGATTCCCCTAACTCTCTTTGGTCCCCTACAAATTTTTTGGTTCATCATGCCAAACCAAATGCTAGTTCTTTTATTGCGAGTCATACTAAAGCCTCTCTCCTGCCTCCAAATCCCTATGGTATATTCATTGGTTTATAACCTTCTCTTTTCATGCTAGAGGGCTAAGCAATGAAGTAATTTCATTTAATGATTTATTTCTTCTCCATTGCTTTGTTGATAATGTGGAAGTTGAATTGGGAAGGTGACTTCAATGGCGCTTGTGGTTAGCTAGTGATAGTGTTAATGGAGCATTATCTATTGGAGGGATCATTACTAGGATTGTAAATTTTTTTGAAATCAATCTCAATAATATTCCCTCTCTTCCTCCTTCCTTTCTTAATGAAAACCTCTTACGAAACTCAAGACAATTCAAACTTGTTCGAAATATTTGGGTTTGGAAAGACGAAGGAGGAGATGAAGATGTTGATGAGGAACTTGAATAAGATTTGCAAGACATAGAGCGTATAGGCACTCATGGTCTTGAAGGTATTGATGATGAAGAACATTAAGAACAAGTTCCACCTCAAAAGAAGAGACAAAGAGGATAGACCCTCTACCTCTCAAAGTGTTGAAGGTGAACCAGCTTGGGTTGGTGGGTTTTTTTATCACCTATCTCTTGTTGAATCAAACTTCAACACAAGGTTTGATCATGTGGACATAAGACTTTATAGGTTTGAGTAAAGAATGGATCATATGGAGCTTGACATTCATCACCTTTATTCTCACCATAACATCCAATGCACTTGGAACCCTCCTTCACCACCTCCTCCTCCATTCCAAGACCCTCAAGATCCTTAGTTATTTGTTTCTTAATTTTGGTCTATCTTGTTTCTAATGTTTTAATTCTTGGTCTTTTGTTTCCTTTAGGTTTCTTTTTAGTTTATTTCTAGTTTATCTCTTTCTTTTCCTTTTGTCTTTGACAAAGGGGGAGAAAAAGATATGTTTGTGTTTGTGATATGCTAAGCGCTACATGATCATGTATTTAGTAGTAGCACTTATCTTTAATGTTTAGGTGATGCATTGTAAGTGTTAAAAGTTTTGTTATTTAAATGATCATGCTATCTTATTTTTAGCATATTTGTGATATTAAGCCTTATTTTGCTTACTTTATTATTCCTTATGAATTTATTTTACTTTATTGGTCTTTCATAAGGGAAATAAAATTTTGTTTGCCATGTTTTTTATTGTTTTATTTCTTGGTTTTTAAAAATGCTATATGTACTATTTTTATAATGCATTATAAAAGGCCTTGATATTATATTTGCCTTATAAATTTATATTTCTTATCATGTCCTAAAAGGAGGAGAAATAAAGAAATATATTTTCTTAAAGGAGATTTTTTTTAAATATATCTCCTTTATACTCCTTTTAATTACAAAATATATGCTATTTTTAACTTATTGCATATATTAAAGGGGAGCAAATTAATTTCTATCATTGCATCTATTTAATTTGAAAGGGGGAGCTATTTCTCAAAGCATTAATATTTTCTTGTTAAATGTTTTTGACACACACACGTTATTTATTATTTTATTAAATTGTTTGTCAAAGATTAAAAAGGGGGAGACTGTTGACCATTTGCATGATCAAACTCCTAATTTTGATCTTTGACAATCAATTTAAGTTTCTAATGTTTTTCATTCAAGTGTGTAGAAACTTAATTATTCATCAAGATTATTTATTCAAGTCCGAATATACGATATATAGTCATTATATTGTATTTCGGTGAAGTATATTATCCCAAACATATACTCAAAGTATCTGAAACTTTTAAAAGTAAAAAACACATAAAAACACATGTTTTTAGTCATACAGTTGCCTGCTCATTAGCCAGTCACGAGCCAGGACCCTGAAGCCTCTGTTTTTTGGCTGCCAGCAAATGAGAAAGTCTAAGCCGCTCATGAGCTACCCTCACGACTATGAGCAGCACAAGAGGGCAGACCACACGGCTCACAATGGGCATATTCAATTGCAATGGCTTTCAAATCGATCCTCACGAGCCAAAACTTGCTCCTCGCGACCGTGAGCGGCGTTCTGACAGAGATAAGTCCAAATTGATTCATTTCAACAAGAGACGTTGGAGACACAATCAATGCCTCCAATAATTATAATTTGAGTTGTTTATCTATATAAACAACCCTTACAGTTCAATTGAAGGTTTAAGACACTTGATTATTCAAATTCTCTCTTAAGCATTCAATTAAGCTCTCAAATTCTTTCTTAAACAATTTTCATCTTTGTATAACTCTTGTGAGAGTTGGTGAGTGTTTTAGAATAAAAATTCTTGTTCTTGTATTTCTGGGTTTAAGAAAAAACGGGAAGTGAGATTCTATTCTAAGGGAATTGGTTTAAGTGTTTAGCTATTAAAATACTTGGGATTTGGTTTAAGAGTTAGCTTAAAAACTCTTGGTTGTAAGGTTGAAGAGTGAGCCTTAAACTCTTGTCTAATCTCAATCTTGTGAATAAGATTGTGTGGGTTTCAAAAATCCTAACTTTAGGATAAGTTAGGTGGAGACGTAGGATTGTTGAGAATCTGAACTCCTTAAATCATTGTGTTCTTCGTTTTTTTTTCTCAACATTCTTTCAATTTTTGTTTGATTCTTTTTATTTTCGATTTTAGTTTGATAGCCCTATTCACCCCCTCTCTAGGGCACTTTCATATCTCCTTATTAATCGAAAACATAGACTGATTTTTTTTATAAGATGGAGATTTTTCACTCCACCCATTTATTTTTGCACTCTTTTTTTTTTATTTTTTAGAATTTCAAGTTATATAATTGCCCTTTGTTTAAAATGTTTATTTTTTCATTAATTACTATTCTTAAACTATACTCTTTTTAATTTTTTATCTAAATTTGCTATTTAATGTTTAAAATTATAAAACTACTTGTGCTCAAGGTTACATCATTTTTTGCATTAAAAAAATTAGCATTGTCAATTAATTTTTTATAAGCACTCTTTAACTTTTAATTTGTTTAGACAATTACAAAATTTGCACCAATTATAAAAAAAATAACAATCATTTTTCACTTTTTATGAATAATTTTTTGATATCATATGCACATTATTTTATTTTTATTTTTCGTATCGTAATTTTAAAAAAATAATATAAAAATCAAATTACGTGACTAAAAACATATATTATAAAAATTTAACAAAAATTCATCATATAAAAATTTGTTGTAATTTTAATTCTAAAACAAGTGTTATAACATATTAATAATAGAAAAGTAAGCGCTATTTTTTTTATCAAATAGACTTTTCATAGCATAATTACATGTGAATTGATTTTAACTCTATTTATTGAATTTATGAATACTTTCTATGTGATAAATTATTTTTTAATTTTTATAATGATTTTTTAATCACATAATTTGATTTTTAAATTATTTTTTGAAAAATGATGATAAAAATAAAAAATAAAATTATGTGCATATGATATTTAAAAAAAATACCTTTATAAAAAATAAAAGATATGTTATTTACTATAATTGGTCCAAATTTTATGATCAAAATAAGTTAAAAGTTAAGAAGTATTTATAAAAAAAAACTTACCATATCAAATTTTATCAGCGCAAAAAAAAAAAACTCAATAACGAGTAGTTTTAAAATGTTAAATATCAAACAATGAATTTTGGAAGGAAAATGGAAAAAAATGGTGATTTAGTAATTGTAATTAATAAAAAAATAAAAATTTGATACAGAGGATAGTTATATAATTTATAATTCTAAAAAAATAAAAATAGAGCGTATAAATCTCCATCTTTTTATAATAATAATGACAACAATAATACTTTAATAGAATTCCGTTTAAGGAATTTATGATGGCTTGAGATTAAAAATATAGAAAAAATCAACATTTGTTGATTTAAATAGAAAGAAATTTGAATTTATTTTACATAAAAATTTAAATTCAAGTCTTATAAATAGAAAAAATATATGATAGGAGAGTTTTATCTCCTAATGAATCCATCTAGCTAAAACTTCAAAGTAGTTGAAGTTTTTTTCTTGGGAATACTAGGCGCAGAAATGAAAAAATATAGGCAGAATTTTTTTTTTTTTTTTTTTAAGGTTCCACAAAAAACAATTAGCACATTATATTACAGTTGCCAACAGCAATGTTAATTAGCCTACCTTCGTATCCTGTTAAAAAAAACTAAACTAAGTTTATAATTTTTTTTTTTTTATTTTGAAAGAGAAGACACATTATTTTTTAAAAAATAACTTAGCCCAAATATTTAATCTTTGATATCCGTACTGAATTTTTGAATCCTCAAACTGAATCCCTTATTTTTTGAATTTAAATTATCACTTATTTTTTTAATGATAAAATTTAATTTTTCTTTAATGCACATAAATTAATATTTATTTAATTATAACCATATATAACTTCTAATAAAATAAATTATATCAATAGTTAGAACTAAAGAAATAGTAATCAAATGTTTTATATTTTTATTTATAGAGATATATACATGTAGATACCGTAGAAAAAGCCAAAATATATATACTATTATGACAAGAAAACATCACATGCATAAAACAATATCAATTAGAAAACAAGAAGGCAGCTAGGTTGTAAATTCATATGACAACTGGTGGTTATGGTGCTACATGGGAATGTTAATATACCATATAATGATTATGTAAATCCAAATGTATGAATACAATTAATATGAAAGGCAGCGCAAACCTTAGCTAAATGATTAAAATATTGCTTTTTGATTGCCTTCTATGAGGAGAAGAGCAAGAGAATAGAGTTTTGAATCCTATACCTTTTACCGCTTGAGTTATTTATAAGGATAATTTAAGCACAATTTCATACAAAATAAATAGAGGGGAAAAAAGTGACAAATAACTTTTCTTGCCTCCTCTTAATTATTTTTCTCTTAAAGGTACGTGTGTAATTTTAAAAAAAAAATTATCGTAAGGGAGTCTGTAATTGCCACAGCCGCAATTAATATTCTTAAAATATTTAAAAAATTATAAAAATTGAATTTATAGATGATCTTCTGCTTTAACATTCAATCATTAATTACTAATTTAATTACTATATTTGTAATTTTTATTTTCTTAATTGATAGTTGATTTTTGTTTTGTTACATCATATATGTAACTTAAGAGTAACTCATCAATTACATTGGTCAATTAACAAAGCTAATGTGATTCATTACTGAAAGAATAGGATACATTATATTTAGTGGAATAGTGGTGTTTATGGATTAGAAAAAAAAAAAACAAAAGACAGATATTGCTGGTATATGGATAAATGCTTTTGCTTGTCAATTAAGGAATTGGCATTTTTCAGAATGCGAGGCCATATACTCCAAATCAACATTCTCTTCTGCATTGGAGGAGCCGAAGTTTTGTTGGTAAATGGATGGATTGTTGTTGCCTGTCAATTAGGTATTTTTCAAAGGGCGATGAAGAGAGACTTTCGTTCTCTTTACCTTGAACTCACTCCAACACCAGTCCACACACGGTACGTAACTACCACGTTGCTGACCTCTCTATATATGGACAAGCCAATACCCTTCTACCTTGTGTTTATGGAGTAGTGTTTTTATGTAATTCAACCGAGTCAAGTCGAATTTTAGTTAGCTTGAATTTTATTCATTTATAATTCAGTTGAGTTTAAGTCAAACTCATTTTCACAAACTTAAATAAACTAAAAAAAAAATTAAAATAAATTAAAATAATACATTTGAAAAAATTATTTACTAAAAAATTATAATATATTTAATAAAAATTATAATTTTATTCTAATAATATATTTTCTAAAATATTTTTATAATAAAAATTTATATACTATATATCTAAAATAAAATTATTAAATATTAAAATTATGAATTGGCTCGTGAGTTTCGATTCAAATTTGTTTGCGAGATTTACGAGCCGAATTTTGTATAGTTTGAACTCAACTCATTTATCAAACGAGTATACGAACTTAAAGAAGATTTTATCGAGTCGAATACCGAACTGCTCGTGAGCAACTCGACTCATTTATATCCCTATTCATGCCATAAACCATAATTGTCTTCTTTTTATTTTTTTAAGTCCCCATATTTTCAATGTTTTATACTTATTGATAAAAAATAAAAGGAAAAAGGTGCAAATATCCCATTGAAGTTTTATCCTAAGTGCAGATATGTCATTAACGTTTTTATAGGGTTTTAATATACCATTAATGTTTCAAAAACAAAGCAAATAACCCCTACTCCGTTAACTAATGTCTATGTGGCAACTAGGACCCACAACTCATAAGTTGTTCTGCTGACATGGAATGTGGGTCCTACCCTTACACCTCCACTTCACCAAAAACTCCCAAATCAAAAAAAAAAATTCCCAAATCAAAAAAGTAAAATCCTTAAGCCTCTCGTCAACCCTTCCATCAACATCTCTAACTCATCCCCACCATTGCAATCCCTCTCAATCACCGTCTCTGACCTCTCCGCCCTGCTCCACTAGGGTGTCGATGAGTCCAACAAGCTCACCATCTCCACATCCGCCTCACCGATGAGCAAAATAGGTTTGACCCACTAAACATTGATAGCGATAATGATGAGTGGCGAAGAAGTGAAGATGAAGTGGTAAAGGAAGATGAAGACTCTGTGGTGGAATCTCTGAATGGATGAGATGCTCTACTAAATTGCTCTATTGACTCCCGGTTCTTAACTACTACAAGAATCTTTGCTTCAACTTCTCCGACCATTCTTGCGATGAGCTTTATGGACCCTTGGATTAGGTGTGTGGGATCAAATTGGCATTTAGTTTACCGGATATTGGATGTAAAAGGTGCTCGCAGTTAGGCGGTACTTGTGGATTTGACACGAAGACAGGAGGAATGCTCTGCCTTTGCTCTGCTTTCAGGAGGAATGCTCTGCCTTTATTTGCAAAGTGGGCAGTTATCATTAATCATGATTTAAGCTTTATAGGTAATGGATATTGTAGTTTATTATTGCAAAAAACCTTACTTTTAGGACTACGCTAGTGATTTAGTTTGGGATAGATAAGTTCTGAGGGAGGAGGTACTCCATGGAGTGTCTTTAATAGAATTAAAACTATTTTATCAAATCCTTATTCTCTCATGGCAGAGATTGACATAGCCCTTACTAATTTGGAATACACTCGTGCTACGACATTTTTTGGCCCCCAATCTCCTTCCAGGTTAAGGACTAAGAATCCCAATGGGAGTCCGACTCCTCAATATGATGCATGAATGGCGGATGAGGCTTATAAGCTGGATGTGCATCTTTAACTTAAGGGAAGCTTGATGAAGCTCTTCAGTCCTTGAATATTTCTCTTTCAAAATGCCCTCCTGATAAGACTTCTACTGTTGCTAAGCTTCAGTCACTCATTTCTCTTACATCGCAGTAACTCTAGAAATTGCGTTAGTAGTGGTATAAGTTTTGTCTTTTTTTTCTTTGTTTTTCTTTCTTTCTTTCTTTCTTTATCTCAGCTGCAATTGATGATTACCTAATGTAGCAAACATGTTCTTTTGAAATGTAAATAATAAAGTAATTTTAATACATGTTTCTAATTATTTAGTCAGTTGTTTTAATTTATCTTGTCGATGTTTATGGGTGCAATTGGGTGAAGAAGCTGAAGTAGTTTTCGATGAAAATTGAACTAGATTCGCATGAGTGAGAAGAAGAAGAAGAATGACGAAGTGGAGGTGTAAGAGTGGGACCCACATTCCATGTAAGCAGAACAACTCATGAGTTGTAGGTCCCAGTTGCCACATAGACAACAGTTAACGGAAGAGGGGTTATTTGCTTCATTTTTGAAACATTAATGGTACATTAAGACCCTAGATAACATTAATGGCATATCTGCACTTAGGGTAAAATTTCAGTAGGGTATTTATACCTTTTTCCAAAATATAAAATATATATTATAGGAAACAGGTGCATTTAGGCTCCTAATGTTTACCCCGTGGAGCGGATAGACCCTTAATGTTTTTTTGGACAAAAAAAATACAGAATTATATTTTTTGGAATTCAAAGCCTTTGGTTTTGACGGTAGTTAATACTTTGTTAACTCCATCTGACGTGGCCATCGTTTATTAAAAAGCAAAGGAATAAAACTAATCGAATTCCTTGAGAAATTAAGAACTGAGTAGAACCATCTTTTATTAAAAAGCAAAAGCCAAAATTGCCTTAGAGTTGCACCAAGCTTCTGTTAGCGAAGAAGCACCGGAGGTGTTGCTCACTGTGCGAGAAGGTGTAGCAGCTTGCGTTGGTGAGAAGCTAGCCGAAGGCGAAGTTGCTTGACTGTTGGGTCCTTCTCACAACGACACTACGTGCTTGTTGGGGCTGAACGAGGTAGGCTGATTCAACGATGGGGTGAGTGGTGGCCTGCGCATCGGCTGAGCAGCAGCTCCCTTAATATCTCTAGTTTTATTCTTTTGATTCTTTGTGTTCAATTTGTTACGAGTTTGATTTTATTTCATTTAATTATATACTAGAACTTAACATAGCCAAACACATGTATTCTACAATACAAACACGTGTTTCTATACAAATACAATTAGAACCGTTAGATTACTACTAATTTAATTATAACCATTGATATATTTTATAGGTATTAGTACACCAAAATAATCAATGATTATAATCAAATAAAAATAAATCCAAATGTTTGTACTATAGCAAGAGCCCTAATTTTTTCAATGTAATATATTTGAAATAAGTAGTTTTTTTTATAAGACATAATGCAATAGTATTTTATGAACTAATAATATAGTGACCAGATATAATCTTTCATTGAAAATTTAATATATTTGCCACCCCTTAAATTTGATAAATTTTGTTAATTTATTTTTTTTATTTATAAATTTTTATTAATGTATTTTTTTTAATTTATAAATTAACTATTTAAACACATTACTAAAAATATCACTTATAAATTAACACCTTTAATTTAGTTTAGGTATTTAATTAAATAGTAGTTTCATATAAATTCAAAAACAACCATTTAGACACTTCAAATAGTAATAAATATTGTTTTTAGTAAGTTTGTGTCTAAATGACCATTTTGTAATTTAATGAGGCAAATTCATAAAAAATGTCTAATACATGAAATTGCATATATATTACAAGATCTTTATTGTTGGAAAGATTTTTAATCACTTATAATTTTATTTAAATCAAATCGAATTAATTAAAGTTTATTGGACTCTAAATGCGGATAATTTTAAAAATATATATATGATAATTTCCATGCCAGCTCATATTCCTGCTTTGAAATGGATGACATCAAGTCGAAGTTGCCTTACCACCACAAGGTAACTATTTTCTTTCTCAAGGCATTTTGGGAGTGAGCTCTCTACCTTCACAAAATAGGCTTAATATATAAACAGTCTCTTTTTAACTTAATGTATTTTTATCCATTTACTCTCTTAATTAATAAATTAATAAATTTAACATCTCAATTTATTAAATTAAAATATAACTTATAAAATATTTTTTAATTAGCTTAATTGTCTAAATAAATTTATTTCATGTTTTGTAAATAGGCAAAATCCATTGAGGCCCCTAAACTTATTGACTTTTTAGCTTTAGGCCCCTAAAGTTTCATTGTGTATATTTAGACCCTCGAACTTCACGGGTTTGAAATTTTAAACCCTTATGTTAAGTTTTTAACAAAAATTGTTTCCTTTTGCTACCTAAAATTTTATATTTTTAAAATTCATATCATTCTTTACCTTTTAACACTTATATCACTTTTAAAAAATTTTCAATTGTCAACGGTAAAAAATGAATTTACTTATTTTAATTTCTAATATTTTAAATTAAAAACATAAATTTATATACATTTTTAAATAATTTTAAATTTTAAAAATAAATAAACAATTTAATGTTAAGATAAAAAATTATAATAAAACTATTGTTTTTCAATTAAAATATTATATTTTCAAAATAAAATATTATGATGAAAAGGAACACTGTAATTAAAAGAGATTATGATAAAAAAAATATTTTATAATTCTTCAAAATTTAAATTTTTTATTTTTAATACATTTTTTTAGTTTTTTGTACAAAATTTTAATTAAATTATTGTGAACAATTTTTTATAATATAACTTTTATAAATAGTTGATACTAATGCATGTCTGTACATCACAAAAAAATGGTGATAGATATTCCAACCAACCGTTATGTTAACCTTCATTTTTTTTTTAATCATGCTTTTTGAGTGCATGAAAAAAATATGTTATAAAAATTTACTCACAATAATTTAAAATATTGTGAAAAACAGTAATATTATTATAATTTTTTAAAATTTTAGCATAATAGCATTAACTTGTTTGTTTATTTTTAAAATTTAAAATTATTTAAATATATTTATAATAATTTACAATATTAGAAATTAAAATGTGCCAATTTTTTTAATTCTGGTGAAAAAATTTTAAAAGTAATATAAATGTTAAAAGGTAAAAAATTATATGAATGCTAGAAATATAAAACTTCAGGGACCAAAGGTAAATAACTTTTGTTAAAAATTGACAGGAGGGTTTAAAATTTCAAACCCGTGAAGTTTGAGAGCCTAAATATATAAAACGAAACTTTAGGGACCTAAAGCCAAAAAATCAACAAGTTTAGGGACCTCAATATGAATTTTGCCTTGCAAATACCATCAAATAGTACTAAAAGTTCTAATAGATTTTATTTTTAACAAATTGAAGTGTTTAAATAATTAGTTCATAAATTAAAAACAGATAAAAAAATCGAATTTAAGGGAAGTCATGACCCTCCAACATATTAGAAATAAAAATGTTTATGCTAATTTTTTATTAAAAAAAAAAACTTTGTCGAGATTTATCCACCGACCTTGTCCAGCATGAACCTAAAATTGAACTCTTTAGCAACTGTTGTCCACCATGAACCTCAAAATGGCTGTGCAATAGCATAAATATGCTATGCTAATTAATCATGTCAAGATTTTCTTAATGAATCTCTTGGTTTTGTGTGCTTCATGCAACCATAGATACAAGTTGAGGGAATTTGGTTTTGTGTGGTGAGAGACGACTAAGCACAGACTTTATGCAGAAGTTGCAATCTCAGAGAACGTAATGCACTCAAACGCAAACATATAATGGCAAAATCACACGTTGATGAACAGTTCAGTATTAGCACTTGCAAGAAGTTGTACAGCTATTTACGTCGCAGCAGCTTTTAACTTTCTTGTACATGATCTCAAACTTCAGCATGAAGAAGGGGGGAGCTGTGGCTATCAACATTTCTGGCATATTGGACAGGCATCATAGCTGGATCACGATAAGCAGAAACTAATTCATCATAGAACTCGGCCATACCTGGATCGTTCTCGTCTTCTCTATCTTTCTTCACTAAGCACTGCAGAATACATAATATTCAGATGTCCACAGAGGAACCACTAAAATTTCTTTACAAGTCATGAAGGAAATGGTGAGGACAAATTTTGGTAATATAGAGCAACACAAAGTTGCTATATAATATCAAGAAACTAATCATGGAATACATATGCTCTGCCTTTACTATCTCATTTCCCTGGTTGAATCGCAAAATATAATCATTGTTGTATAAAGTCAACGCCATTATTCAAGGTTATACGACATGAGCCATGCCAACAATGATGAAAATAAAACGCAATTCCATGGTAAGAAATGCTAACACCATTCCTCAGGATAACACAGAAAATTATGAAATCACCTCAAATTCGGATGCAGGACAGATTTGAGGCTAATACTACAACAATGCCCCCACCTTTTTTCTTCTACTAGGGTTGGAGGGTATAGGGATTTTAGAGGCCAACGACTCCACTATTTTCCAATTTGTAATGAAAGTTCGTAACATTTATTTTCACTGATGAAACCACATTTAAAGTGAACTGATCAATGGGTATTCTTTCATCTCTTACCACTCATTATGCGGCAATTGCCATAGTTAGCTCAAAAGTATTTTGACCCAATACTCATGTAGAACACCTACTCAACAAAATCTTAGCGCCATTCATTCATATGAAAAGGAAAACACACAAGAGAATACAATGAAAATGACAGATGGATAGTTTTTGATGTGACAACATACCTCAGTAGGATAAGCTTTAAATATGGGCAGGAACCTTTTCCGGCAGTACTCATTGAAAACAAGTGTCAGAACTGGAAGGGGAATTGTTAAACTGGAAGCCAGAGGAAGCTTCTTAAGCCCAAATGTTCCAATTGCAATGACATGCATCAGTACCAAGGAAAACATAGTGGAATAGTGCACTATGGGCCAAAACTTCCCACTTGTTTCATACTTAGGTGCATATACATTCAGCAGCTGCAAATTCAAAAAGGAAAAAAAAAGATATTGTCAAGAATAGGTAAATAATATTAAAATATTATAGATGGAATCATGTAGTTAGGTGCAATCTAGAATCTTCCAGTAAGTGAAGCCTTAAATTTTGTACATTTAAGTTACTTGCATCTAACACAGAAGAAAAAATGAAATTGAAGAAAATAAAACCAGAAGAAGGCTTTTCATCACTTGCCTGGTTGCGAAAGATGATGTATCCCAGGCAGAAGTAAATCAGGAGAAATGGCAGAATTAGTGGAGCTAGGAAAAAGTATGTTATACCAAGAAGTTCAAAGAAGAGAACGGTGGGAATTTGACTGTAGTATGGAATTGATGGGACCTCAAATTCATCACCATCCCTTCTGGCGCATAGTCTTTTTATAGAACTGCAAAGCAGAGGAATCAACCGAAAGAGTTCTGATGATAGACTTGTCCATCCAGATGTCACAACATATGAAATGAAGAATGAAGCCTACACCAAGAATAAAGGAACTATTTTAAATTTTTTTCATAGCATCATCAAAATGTTTCTATATTCATGACATAGTTGAGTGTCACAACTGAAGTTGTAGGTTGATGAATCGTCTTGATGTGCTGTTAAATAATTTATTGTCAACTAAATGTGTTAAAAAGGCTACTGCAACTCTGTAGAAAAACAATAATACAGATTACAATTCTGTTCTCGTGCAAAGTTTCCCTTTCTTTCTTTTCTTCCAAACGAATTCTCTCTTGTTTTTCTTTCTTCTCTCTTTATTGTATTCATTTTCTATAATCTCTCTTCCACAATTTTCTGTGTTGTGTTGTCTATCAAGTATAACATCAAGCATCAGTAAGTGGTAACTACAACAAAAACTATTCTATCATGTCAACAATTATGTTGTTCATTAGATAATCATGAGATAAACAATGTCATGATAGGCTTTATACAGTCTTAACCTTAAGCAACCCCATTAGATTGTGATTTTTCAATGAATGTGGTTTTTCCAAATATTGAGAACAGCGACCTGGATTTCTTGCATTGAAGGGAATAACAAAACATTATACTATGAGGAATAACAAAACATTATACTATGGTGGGAACTGCTGAGAAAGGTATGCCCTTTACCATTATGCTTTGAGTACACTGCAATATGAATGCTGCTCTCAGTATTGCTACAATCAATAGAATATTTATTTAGTCTCACAGCTGTTCCCCATTTTCTCCTCAGTCATGATATATTGGAACATGGATATATCATCTTTGCATCTCAAGAACTAGTCCATCTATACCTCTCATTTTGATGTATCTGAATGCTGAAATATCTCACAGGTTTTCTTTTTCCTCTTTCCTCCTTTCCCCTTTTCTTATTTCTTTAGTTCTCATTCTAAACCAATTTTTCTCGCCATTTCGAGTTGAGTGGCTTGAGCACAACTAATGTGCAGCTTCTTGGTTGGCTAGCATTCTAAACATTAAACAATGACTTTAAGAGCACTAATCATTTCACTCTCTGATTTCTCATGAACGAGCAATCCAATGTAGATTGATTGCCTTTACCTTTCTGCTGCCCATTTCCATTCAAAGTACATCTCAGTTAACTTTAGCGTGGATTTTTTTTTTTTCTGGAATAGAGATTGTTACCATCATTATTCATAAGGAAAAGTGAAGAAAAGACTACAGAACATACAAGCACATAAACTAACAACGTGACAAGTAGAATAATTCTGTGTGATAAGGGAAAAGCATTCTGACCTGAGACGGAACAGCTTCGGCTAGAACCTCAGGTATATTTTTGGGCTCAAGTAAGACATGGATCATGTAGAAAGCTGATCCTGATAATACAGTTGCCAAAAAAATGTTCCATATGGTAAAGCATAACACCTTGGTACAAGCACTTTTTTCTATTCGACTCAAGGAAATGTATCCTTGCATGGAAGAAAATAATATCATCAACGGTGGCACGAAAAAAAGGAACAACTGAAGAATGAGACTAGGCAGATATCCAGTAATCAGTTGACTGACAACAGTTCTGCAATTCAAAATAAGTGCATATTAGTATTGTTAATCTTAGATTAGATGCATACAGTGTAAAATGATAGGATTCATTTATTTGGGCCATGCTTTCCAAGATATAAATGAAATGAATCCTCTCCCACTTTATCATTAATGAATATTAATGTAACTCTGAGGATGAATTTGTCAATTCAATGCTGTTTAAATCATATCTCCTATTCTTTTGGAAGAAATGATACAGCATTAACAAGTTTGTAAGAAGTTGTCGAGACATATATATAACCTCAATTAGCCCTAAAAGATGGTATGCTTTGCCTTTGGGAAGAAATTAATGAGTAACAAAAAGTTGGATTTCACTTACAGACTAAGTATGCCTTTCAGGAAAGGAAACCAGGTCTCCAACTGATTCAGGTTAGCAAGACCTTGCACTAGTAAAACTGGGATAAGGAAGAGAATAGTTAAAGCAGTAAATGCAAGAAATGCAGCCAACTTATAGATCCATCTTCTTATGAATGATGCAGAAAAGAAAGACCAGTGTACATCCTGAGGCTCAGGAGCTCGCTCAGTCACCCACTCTGTGGGATTGACCCCCTGTTGGATGTGCAGAGCTACTGCAGCACCAAAACGTGACTTAAATGACACAAAAGCGGCTCGGACTTCCTGAGAAATTTGAAGGCACAATAGAAAATTGGACAATAAGTTACGTAATATTTCATCCCTATGTTAACATTAAAGAAGAAGTGCTTATGAAAAAAAATCACCATAATCAGAATTTGCGCAGGAGTTTTGGTGTCCTTATAAGGACCATACCATAAGAAGGTAAAAGTCAACAAAAACATACAAACACATTGAATCAAAGTTTCACAAATGTAGAAATCTTCTAAAAATATGCATTTCATTGATATTATCCTTTGGTAAATATAAAAGTCTTAATATCTCAAAAGCATCAATTAATATTTATCCTTCGGTCATATGATACACATAATGCATATTAGTGTTTTGTCCTCCAAAACAAAATTGAGATATATACATGATGCATGTTAGTGTTTTTTCCTCCAAAATAAAATTTCCCATCACTTTGATTTCGCATGCACATAATATCTCAAAAGCATCATTTCATTTATATACACGAGTCCTAAGACAAGCCATTTTATCCTAACTTTAGAATCATATATGTATATCAACCTCTAAGGACCTCCAGTGATAATAGTATTCCAGATTGGACTTTTGTTATGATCCCAGTTAACGGATCACAACTTGAGAAGATTTGATAGCAAAAAAAGAGAAGATTTTGATGATAGCTAGAGAAAGAGTTAATAGAGATAGAGTGAATTTAAAGAGAGAAGTAAAATTATATTTACTTAGTAGTAAAATCTGCCCCAAGTACAACTATAATACCCCTTTTATTTTTAACTTCTAAATTTGAAACAGATGTCACACACCTCTCCTGCCAAGGAACGTTGCTCCATTCTCACATTATCTTCCAAATCTTCCAATTTCCTTTCATAGTGATCTATGAGATTAACTTTACGTCCGAAGAGTCCCAAAAAGCCATCACGTTTAAAGCTTTGCCGAGAATGATTATCTGATTTAACATGTGCAAGCCTTTGATACAATTTCTCCGTGTCATTCTGCAAGGGATAGCGCAGTTGTTATTAAAAGCAAAGAGTAAAAAGGTTATAGTATGTTTAAACAAGATCCAACACAATCCAAGAATGCATCGATGATAATTATTTTAAATTCCACGAAAATGGAGAGTGCCAAGCTTGCAAATTGCAGCCTCCCTTCTTCTGAAAAGATTTGTCCTCTCATTATTTCAGGAACAAGAAATCTCTCAGATAACTATGTTTTTTGCATAAGAATATTATAATGAGAGTAACACCCTTAAGTATTGTCTCGATGAATCAATGTAAGTTTAACTTTTGGTCCAATAACTTGGGTCAACCTCTTAACTATTTGGTCTTATAGACATTAACTTTACTGCTAACATATTAGGAGATAATGTTAGGAGATAATGACATGCATAAATACAAGCGAAGACATAATCCTCGTTGCACATGAAACTTAATAATAAAGTTTCCTAAAGATCATGTCCATTGTGAGTAAAATGAACAAATTAATCAGCAGGCTACCATCGATGCTTACAATGAGACCTTGAATTTTGCTTGTTCGATGAACCATTGAATGTGAAAGATAAGTAAAAGGATGATTCTGTGTGAAGAAGCTCTCAACAACTTCACTAAAGCTTCTCCCAGGCAAGGAAGGGATGCCACAGACAAGTATGGTAAACTGATGTGGTTGAGGTTTGGATGAATGGAAGTAAGCAATTCTTTTTGATGAAATGTAATTATACTCCTGCATATAAACATAACAACCAAGTTTGATGCTTTTATTTCTATGAACCAGAAAGGATAATATATCATTAGCTGAAGTCAATTACAATATTACTTACATAATAAAGAAGATAGCAGACAACTCCTGTAAAAATATATGCAGCAGAAAAGTGCATCCATAACCTTGAAAAAGGCCAAAACTAATAATCAGGGTTTCCTTATCATCTATACATTAGCTGCATGACTGTTACAAATGCAATGATTACAAAGAGAATCTAGAAACAATTTTCATGGCAATCATCAATATGAGCCATCTCAATAAAATGAAATTGGCAACTGAGAACTGACTGACCACAGTGAAGTGGTGCAAGAAAAGTAGAAAAATTATGAGCACCATAAAGGATGAATGACCTGTAAAACAAAAGTCGAGATCCGATGAACCTATTACAAAAGTATTCTGAGATATCTAAATAAAGTTTGATGGTATTTTTAGAAATTAAACATTCAAGTAACTGTTATTCCCACGAAACTTTAAGCAATGCAAACATAAAGAAAATGAATGCATACCATTCCTAATTCCAAAGTGTATTTGGCATGTGTGAGTGGTTGCTTACCCATAAAAGTCAGCTTAAAAAAGATCTCAACCTCTACCCAAATGTGCAAATATCTTCACTTTCTTACTAACGGTTGTACTATGCAAAACAATGGCCAAAGTGAAGAGAACTTAATCAATTGCTGAAACCACTTGTACGGAATTCAATGAATTCACAAAATGATAATCAACAGAAATCTTCACATAATTCAGCAATTGCACCAATTCAAGTTCATGCTAATTTAAATCACCAAATCTCCACAAATCGAGCAACTGATAACAACAGTATTAACACTTACCAATTTGAACCATCATCAACATTGGAAATACTGAAAGAGTCCAAAGACTTGGCTGGTAAATTATAAAAATCATCACGATTCAACTGATTCCCTAAATAATTAACTGGAAGAAGAACTAATATCCCAATAGCCGAACCGAGTGCAAACACTTTGAAGCTGCATTTCAAAAAAATAAATAAATAAACACATCCATAAAACAAAGAACAAAGACCATTGATACCCAAAACTAAAGATTTCAGGATTCACCCAAACTCAAAAATGCGAGTGAAAACAAGTGCATCAAATCCAGAAAATGAAAGGAGGTCATCTTCAGTGAGCTGCCAAGCTCTTTTAACCCAACCAGCAGAAGGTAACAATCTTTCCAAGTTGAATTCATTATTTCCAAGCAGATGTTGATCAGATTTGTGGTCACGAACTAAACGAGGAGCATAGACTAAAAGATTCGAAGGTTGCTTTCTAAGTATAGAATAGAGTGCAAAGAACAGGAAACTGAGTCCAAGATTGATTCCTACTGACGTTAACAGTGCTGAAAGTATCATTTTTTGGTCATGAACATAGAAAAATTGAGATTAAAGATGAGAAAAGTGATTGAATTAAGAATAAAACTTGAGTTAATTGCAGAAATATAAATGAATTATTGTGGGTGTGCAAGAGAAGGTGACGAGAAGAGGAAAGACCGTTAGCTTTGTTTTGCTTGTTACAAGATTATTTTGTACAGAGCAGGAAAGTGATTTCTGTTTGGCCCAATGCACACTTTCACATCCAAACTTTATCACTTTAACCTCTTTCACTCCTCAAATTTTATTGTTTTCTGTCCTATATTACAAGTTTAATTTTAAACATGCATCACATACTTGACACGCGTTTACTTCACTGTCTCTTACATGTATATGCTGACATGTATTCTTATAGTATCATTTTTTTTTTCTCAATTAACCTAACAACTATATCGCCCTTAACATCTCAATCTCATCTCGCCACCGCCACCACTCACATCACCTATACACTCACCGTTAATCATAACTTCACCACCGTCATTAGTCCTTTATTTTCTATTTTATTTTATTTAAAGTACAATTTTTCTACTCCACTTTCTTAAGGGTGTTTGAACTAGAGGTATAATTAAGGCGAGTTAAGTCAAATTTTAACTAGTTCAGGTATAATTTATTTATAATCGAACTGATCTCACTATCCCATTTAGTGTTCAAAAGTCGTTCACGAACTTAAAGAGCCTAAACAAATCTAAAGAAATTTTTAAAAAATATAAACTATAAATTAAAAAATTAAAAATAAATTATTTATTAAATAAATTACAATATATTTAATACAAATTATGATTTATTCCAATAATATATTTTCTAAAATATTTTTTACAACACGAATTTATATATTATTATATAAAATTAAATTACTAAACATTAAAATTATGAGCTGACTCATGAGTTTCTATTCGAATTTGTTCACGAGTTTCACGAGCCGAGTTTTGTATAGTTTGAGTTCGACTCCTTTATTAAACGAACTTCAATATACGAGTTCGAACGAGCTTTTATCGAACTGACCACCAAACTGCTCGCAAGCGGCTCGACTCATTACACTCATAGTTTGAACATACGTTACTGTCCATATTGGCATGTAATGAGTTAAATTAAACTAAAATGCTCTTTTTTAGGGTTAAAATAGGTTTAAAGTTAAAGTTGCTATGTCCAATAGAAAATAACAAAATGTTAGGAGTGAAATAGATCAAAATGATAAAATTTAGAGGTGAAATGATGTATTTAGCCATTTTTGTTTTATTGCTTGGTTTGGCAACATTTGGGGTTTGACCGGTCCATGAGCGCAGTGACACAATATATATATATAGCCATTTATGTTTTATTGCTTAGTTTGGCAATATTTAGAGTTTGACCGGTCCATAGGTAAAGTGGCACGACACACACATATATATATATATATATATATACATTAGTAAATAATCACGTATTTCACAAGTAAATAAAAATTTTATTTAACTCGTGATATATAGTAAATAAATAATTAAATATATTATTATTATTATTAAATAAAAGTTTTAAGAATAATACCACTATTATTTATTATATAACAATTTGATATCAACTTAATATAGTTACAATTCATTACAATTTTTATAAATATTTTATTCAAATAATTATATGATATTACTTTAATATTTTTTATAATTAATTTTTCTCAACTCTAAAACTGATTTTATATAAAAAAATATTATGATCATAATTAATCATAAAATAATAATAATTATTAGTTATTTGTTAATAAAAATTTAAAAATAATAAAAGCTATATTTTCTTTATATAAGAATTTAAATATTACAACCCTATTAAACTTATAATTTATTATAATTTTAGTAAAATTTTTATTTGAGCTATGATACTTTATTATTTCAATATTTTTTATATTAATACTTTATTTACACAAAAAATTAATCTGATGCCATTTTTTAAGTTCAACTAATAATTAAATTATAAATATTAAGTAATTTAATTTTAACTCTTTTTTGTTAAATTTTATAAAATATCTAAAAATGATAATTATACTACTTTTCTTATAGAAAATATACTTCCAAACAAATTATATGCCCTATTTTTTATTTATAAAATATTTACTTTAAAAAAAACTATATAATTTTCCAATATTCATAAAAATTTTATAAAAATATAT
>CATIWM010306012.1:0-12463 GCA_949671775.1 Mallotus repandus
GTCAATTTCATTATGCATATATATATAAATTAATTTGCTTGTGAATAAGTGATTTAGTAATTTTATTTTTACAATAGTATTGTGGTATATATGATTTAAATTTATTATCTAAATAAATTTAAATCATAAATTAATTTTACAACTCAACGATATCATTGAATTGTTAAATTAATTTTTAATATAAAATTATCTCTATTTTGTAATATATAATCATTTCAGTTATTTGACTTTTTCATTAATAAAAATAGATATAAATTTGACTTTTTTTTTTTAACATCGAAATAGAAAAGGAATACAAACATTACATGTAGAACCAATCTTATCAGCATATAACAAAGGAGGGAAAAAAAAAAGATCAGAAGAACTATCAAGGGCGGGTTCTTGTCTTTTTTTCATTTGCCAAAATAATAGATGATACTTGCAGTATATTGCAAGAATATGGCCCTTGCTTCTTCTTTTTTGAACAGAATATGGCCCTTTCATGCTCAAAATAAAAATGGTTTTATGATTTTTCGTCCCCATAGACAAAATATAATGGTATTGGTACCTTTATTTTTCAAATGCAATGAATGAATAAAAATATTGAAAAAATAATGAAGGAGACCTTGACTTAGTAGCAAATTGCTAAAAAAAACTCAGAAAATAGCAATTCGTTGACTCTTCCAGCATCACTGGAATGAGTCTGGTGTTCAAGAAAACTTTATGGAATATGCACATGATGTATGTTGACTCACCATCAAGTTGATGTTGTAGAATACGGGTTAATTTTCAACAATAATAATTCACCTTGAGAATTATTGCATAGGTGATTAGAATGAAAATGATTGTACTAAAAATCACCCCAAGGTAAATTTTTAGAAAAGAATGGTCGGATTATAATATCTTCTTAAAAACCACACTGCTTAGACAGAATATATCAAGATAAGTAATTTTAATAGCACAATAATTAACAATAACTATACCTGACAATAGCAATTAAATAGACATAAAAGAGAACACCAAATTTAATAAGGTTCGGCCAATTATGCTTATATCCTCGGACACTACCAAAATAATATTTCACTAATTGAGGAAATATTACAAAAGAAGGAAAATAATTAATTGCCAATATATAGGAGAGTAGCTCGTAACTTCATTTGGTGTTGTTCTCCTGAAGCGAGGAAAATTAATCTGGTATCGCGGAAACAAGTCCATTAAAATCGGGATAAAGGTGGTTTGGGGATTAAACCTACCCGCCTCTACAACATGGCCTAATTAATGAAGCTAGCTTGGTGTGTTTTTAGCAACCCCAACGACATTTGGACCAAGGTGATCCGAAATAAATATGGGAAGCTTCTATCGAATAATAATCTGACGTAGAGGAATGGCTCTGCTCTTTGGCATGGTATTGCCACTGTTGGAAGATTATGCAGAAGGCTGTTGGGTGGAGCTTGGGAAATGGAATTTCGGTTAAGTTATGGACTGACAATTGGCTAAATCTTCATGGGTGCCTCAGTGACTTGGCCATTGCATATATTCCAGAGGAATTAATCAATCTAGAGGTTTGTCATTTTGAGAATCAGGATGGGCAATGGGATTGGGGTAAATTCAGTATGTTGTTACCTGCAGAAGTCCTCTGTCATATTGCCGCTATTAAACCGCCAAATATTTCGGATGGACAAAATTTTCCTTATTGGATGTTCTCCCCCAGTGGTAATTTTTCAGTTAAAACAACTATGGATTGTCTTTTAAACAATTCATACTTTCAACGAACTGTTAAGTGGAAGGTAGCATGGAGTTAGGAGGGTCTTGAATGTGTTCACTTCTTCCTTTGGCTCTGCTTGCACGATCGGCTCCTCACTAACGTTGAAAGAACAAGGTGTCATTTGACCACTGTTAAAGGTTGCAAAAGATGCTTTACAGGTAATGAATCTCTAATTCACATTCTGAGAGATTGTTGAACTGCTGAAAGCGTTTAACTCAAGCTTATCCCGTCTAGGCAGTTGATTTCATTCTTCTCTTTAGACTAAGAGGATTGGCTGCTGAGCAATCTGTTGAACAAGATTGAAACTCGGTTTGGGAATGAGTAGCCTATGATTTTTGGGACTGCTAGTTGGTTCCTCTGGCAACAAAGGAATAAAATGCTATTTGATGACATCTATGTGACCCCTCCCAATCAGGTTCAGCAGATTCTGTCAACCGTTAATGGCTTCACTAAGGCGAGAGACAGTTTGCAAATTGCTCATCCTCAAAGCTTATCTGTTGGAGGCTTCCATCACACCCATGGGTTAAACTCAATACAGATGGTTGCTTAAAGTCTAGTACTAAAAAGGCACCTGCTGGCAGATTAATTCGATCTTACACAGGGGCTTGGATGGGTGGTTTTCTAGCAAATCTTGGTAGCTGTAGTGTCCTGGCGGCGGAATGCTGGGGAGTGATTTATGGCCTTCGGCTTGCCTGAGATTTGGGAGTCCGAAATGTTATTCTTGAGGTGGACAACAGTTGCGTCGTGGATATCATTAAGGGTCAATCTTCATGTCCCTTACAGAACCTAGTTCTCTTTAATGAAATTAAAGACTTGATGAGAAGAAATTGGGTGGTTTAGGTCAATCACATCTACCGGGAGGCCAACTATTGCGCTGATTTTTTAACTAATATTGTCATTCAGTGTTGTCTAAGTTGTGTGTAGTTAGATAGACCTTCTTCGGGTCTTCAGAATTTATTGTTCAATGATTTGGTGGTAGTTGCTACTCCTAGACAATGTTTGATGTAATATGTTTTTCTTAGCTTTTACCTTCTTTTTTATGAAAAAAAAAACATATGCTTTGTATAGTTTTTAAAGATTTTCTTCAATAATAATTGATTTATGGATTTATGGATTACACTATTATTTTTTTATGTTATGATGTAATAATTTTGATTTATAAAAAATTATATAAGTATAATTTTTTTTTAAAATTATCGATACTCAGACTAAACTTTAATTAATTCAATTTAACTCAAAAATAATTATAAAAGTGTTCTATTTTTTAGTGAATGTCTAAAAAAAATCAAAACAGCACATAAAAGTCAAACCACACAATAAGATTTCATTTGATTATTTGGCAACCAAAATATAATGAAGACCGTTAATTTCAACTGCCATTCTTTCTCTCAACTCTCAAGAGTGTCCTTTGAAGTTTTCATCACACAATTATTATTATTATTATATGCATCAACTTCGATATGCAATGCTCTTAACAATTCTCTTAGTTCTTCTTAAATAAATCCATCATTCTCATCTATATATCAACCTGCAGGTATACCTTTTTAATTATCTATTATTCTACATTAATTATTAAGATCACTTATTTTTGTTTCACCTATTCAATTTAATTTATTAATGGCATTTTTTTAATCTAATTTACAAGGTTTTAATTAGTTTGTTCTTAATCAATTTTTAACCTGGAAAATTTAGTCAGATCATCCATGGAAATGTCATTGTATCCATTTATCTCCCATTTACCTATATTTGACAATGAAATAGTGTTGTTATTAAAACCCAATTTAATTAATGTTTGTTGTTATTAGTTGATTCAAGCATTATATTGTGCAGTTGGATTTCATAAAGGGGATCTCTCTGATCTTGATTAGAATTTGTTATTGTTGATTCTTAATTGGGTTATATATGTACATATGATTGTAGAGAGCAATTGGGTTGAATTAGATGTGTATTCATGTTTTTGATTCACATTCAAAATCATGACTTTTAATTTTAGTTAAAAATGAAGGAAAAAAAATTAATGAGTAAGAAAATGGCTTGTTGCTGGATTTGTTGCGGGGTTGTTATGATTTGATTTTGTTTACTTTTTCTCTTAATTTTTAAGAGTTTCATCACTGTAGATTAATTTATGTTTTGCCTTTTCAAAACTGATTGATGTTTCTTGTCTCAGCGCATTGTTGCCGCTTGCTGCATTGAATTGAGGATGGAAACCTCAATTTTGCACTCGGCTGATCGGTATATGCATTATGTTGATGAATTAAAGCTTTACTTTGGTCACTTAATTTAGATTTGCATGAATTGGTAGAGTGATTTTATGGAAGAAATGGCTGCATTCAGCGCTTCATTTGTTGAATTACAGAAGAATTTGCAAGGTTTTGCGATTGTTCTGGAATATGCTGCTTGTGAATTGTTTTTGAACTTTTTGCTGCTTGTTGATGCTGTATTCTCGTATCTTCTGACGAAATATGCTCGCTATTGCAAATTGCAAATACCTTGCATCTTGTGTTCCAGGCTTGATCACGTATTGGGCAATGAAAAACCTGGATTTTATTGTAATCTGCTATGCAACAATCATAGATCAGAAATATCATCTCTGTTCTCTTGTTGTATTCATGAAAATCTTGCTGATGGTGACAGTATCTGTGAGGAATGTATCTTGTCATCTGGCCGAAAATCCAAACCAAACCGAGATACGGACAGACTATTGATGGGTAGGTCTGGATTGGACCTTAGAGCTCATGATTACAAGAATTCACAGCTGAAAAGTGAATTTATTCCCAGTTCTATGGGTGTGAGGCTGTGCTCATGCTGCAACAAGCCTCGCAAAACAAGACAAAATGTTGATAAACCACATCTGCTAAAACCACAAAGAAGAGGGCTAAATATGCCTAATATTCCTTTGCCACGACATCTGACTCATCGGGAGGGCTTAAAGAAGATGAAGGAAAGATTTTCTGGATCAGCGACCCCCCACCGTCTTGGAAAAATTAGTTTTGATCCCTTGTCTAATCTCGGATACAAAGAACTTAATGTCACTTCTGATTCAGAGTCAGACTTTCCATTTTCTGATAATGATGAGGGTCGTAGTATTGTTCGTAGAATGAAGGAGCCTAGGGAAGTTCCACCTATAACATTGACAAATTTTTTTCATTTTGATGCCAATATGGATCGCGATCAAGGGCAGAAAACCTATACTTCTGCACTACCTGAGCTTATTTCTCTAGATGATTTTCCTGTTTTGTCCAATGGGACAGAATCTACAGAGCAATGTGAGGGCAAGTTTCATGTCTCTCAGAATATCAATTCTCCAGGGCTATCCGAGCTTATGTCTTTAGTTGATGCTCCATCATCATTTAAAGGTGTCAAAGGTCCTCTTGAATCTTCACAGTGGCAGTGTAAGCTCTCCGCCTGTTTCTTCACTTGCCTGCTTTGTACGCAAATGTCTCTATTATGGATGTAATTGTTCTCTCTTTTTCAATGGTTGTAGTAGCAGATGGGACTGGCAAAAGCAAAAACAGGTTGGAAGAAATTTTCAACTCAGTAACAACTGCAGGAGGGAGTGCTAAACTTGATCAGATTGCTAATGAAGTGCCTGCCATAAATCCAACTTTTATAGATCGAACCAAAGAATCAAAGGAATCGGAAGGACATAAAGAAGATGCAAAGTCGCTTCCCTCTGAAAGGACTTCTGCGCAAGGGGTCAGTTTAATACCAGACAAGAGAATCTCCATCTCGCGTCAGGGTCAAGGTGATGAATTGCAGATAATTGATCCTTCCAGCTCCAATGCATCACAAATGCTTCAAGAAACAATCTCAATGGAGCCTGGGGTCGAATCAATTGATGGAAGTTCTATCAGTGAGATTGAAGGTGAGGGTGAAAATATTGTGGATAGATTAAAGAGACAGATCTCCCACGATAGAAAATGCATAAACATCTTGTATAAGGAATTAGAGGAAGAAAGAAATGCTTCTGCAATTGCAGCAAATCAGGCAATGGCCATGATCACAAGATTGCAAGAAGAAAAGGCTTCATTCCATATGGAGGCCCTGCATTACTTAAGAGTGATGGAAGAGCAAGCTGAGTATGATGTAGAGGCACTAGAGAAAGCTAATGATCTCCTAGCTGAAAAGGAAAAAGAAATTCAAGATATGGAAGCAGAGATAGAGTACTTCAGGCTACAGCTAGATGAACCAGTAGTGCGGACTACACCCGGCGAAAGCTGTGATCTGAAAGGGCAAAGCACTAGTTTAGATAATAGTAGCTCTAATTACGCAGAAAATAATGTCAATGTTCAGAATTCTATCGACATCAAGTCTTCATGGTCAGAATTCGAAGACGAAAAGTTATTCATTTCACAATGGTTACAGGATTTAGAGAAAAAGTTTCATCAATTTGCGCGTCAGGATTCTGACTCTGATGTAGAAACAGTGGGAGATGGAGTTAACAAGGAAGAGTCTCCTGAAAATGTCGAGTTTCATGAAAAGTCTAAGAATGCTGCAGTTGAAGAAGATCAAATTTCCAGTGGACAAAAATCCTCCAAGCAGTATAAAGAAATTGATCTGGTAAATCTTACTAATGAGATTTCGGACCTCAATGAAAGACTGGAAGCACTTGAAGGCGATTGGAACTTTCTTGAGCATACTTTTAACTCTCTCCAAAATGGAGAAGAGGGTCTACAGGTACTTCAAGAAATAGCCCATCGGCTACAAGATTTGCGAAAATGTGCAACCAGGCCATAGATGATTCCAATTTGTTTCTTCATCATTCATGCAGTCATTATTTTGAATTTAGTTAGCATATTGACAAAGAAAGATTGTTGTTTTTGACATTCATAAATTGTAATGATCAAAATTTTCCACAACCACATGTACGTCTTTTTGTCCAATTGTATTTAGTCTTTGGTGATTTGCTTTTTTATCTATAAAATCAAAAAAAAATTATTCAAGACTTTTCAAAAATAATAGATCAAGCAACAATGATTTCTTTTTTTTTTAATTAAATTAGTTTCTAATTATTTAAGGCAAATAAAAGCAGTTTAATAATATTTATTTTCAAAAAATATTATGAAATGTATGATTTTATTGTTGAAAAGAAATTTAATTAAAAAATTATTATATTACACCGTCTATCATCATTTAAATCATTTGATCCTTATTAATAAAAAACTAATGAACTTACCATTTATTTGGTTTAATTTCATCAAAAAATTTATTTTATTTTTAAATAAATTTTAAATAAGATTCATTTGTAAATAAATTTTTAAATTCATTTCAATCAAACATATTTTATTAATAAAAACAGATTTTATATTAAATAATTTCATAAAATTAAAAAATTAAAATGATAAATAAAATTTATAAAATTTTTATTTAAATTAAATACACTCATTTAAATTTATAAATAAATTTTATAAAATTTTATAAAATTTATTTAAATTAAGTACATGTGAACCTAAGTAATGTATAATAGTAAAATTTTTTGTATATGTCTTTTAAAATCTCACAGTCGACTTTTCTTGAGACGCTATCGCATAAGATACACACAAGAACATTAAAAAACACGTGAAAAATACAAGCCGTGCGATGAATTTGCTTCTATCTTTTTCTTTCTATCGTATTTTCTTTCTCCTTATAATTATAATTAGATGAGAAGACGTCGACTTCTGTCTAAAGCGTGTGCTCTTGTCGACATGAACGTCACTTTGCGGCTGCATTATTTATTAGTTTCTTTTCCATTGCCCATCAAACAACAGTTTCTAAAATCAGACGAAAAGTTAATTTTATAGATCAATGAGTTTTCTTTTTAAATTATAATGTTTTTACTAGTATTTTATAGGATTACAGTTATTAGCATTAAACGCAACAAAAATTTAATTTATTATCAATAAGATAATGAATCTCACCAACCATTTATAATAATAATTTATGAATTAATTTTTGTAGTGATGCAAGTGACAATTAATAAGTTTTATTGTCTTATAGAACTACATATATATATATATATATATTCATAACATCATGATATTTATTTTTATTAAATATTTTATCAAAAGATTATATTATAGTTTAAATGTTTACAGCAATTTATGTCAATATACTTTATTTTTAATAAAATATTTAATAAAAATAAATGTCACGATATTATATATATATATAATAATTTTAATTTTAATTTTTGACTGAGTCTGGATAGGGCTGATAGTTGACATTTAATTTTAAGAAGAATTATACATGAAGCAATTAATTATTTCTTTATGGACGTGGTCTATTAGGCACCTCTTATAAATGTATAAATCTGCAGAGCCTCGGCCAACAATCTTCTCATCAAACAAATCAAACACTCTCATAACATATCATGTCTCTAGTTGAGCCTCTATTCTCATTCATCCTTCTCTTGCTCCCATTATTGTTCATCTTCTTTGCAGTAACAAAATACAATGATTCCAAAAAATCTGCATCTACCCACGTCCCTAAATCTTACCCTTTTATCGGTTCTTCTCTTGCTATCAATGCAAACTTTGACCGACGAGTTCAATGGACTGCAGATATTCTCCAAGCCCTACCTTCTGCAACCTTTGTTCTTCACCGCCCAATGGGCCACCGTCAGATCTTCACAGGCAACCCGGCCAATGTCCAACACATGCTCAAGACTCACTTCCATCTCTACCAAAAAGGCCCTTTTACTCGTTACACCCTCTTCGATTTTCTTGGCAATGGCATCTTCAATGCCGATGGTGATACTTGGAAGTTTCAGAGGCAAGTTTCTAGTTATGAATTCAGCACAAAATCGCTACGTAAATTTGTTGAGACTGTTGTCGATACAGAACTCTCTCAACGATTAATCCCAATCCTGTCTGCAGCAGCTGCTAATGGAACAGTTCTTGATTTGCAAGACATTCTTCAGAGATTTGCTTTTGACAACATTTGCAAGATTGCTTTTGGGTATGATCCTGCCTACTTGTCGCCTTCTCTTCCACCAGCACCATTTGCCGATGCTTTTGAACAGAGTGTTAGAATTATCAGCGACAGATTCAACTGTGCGTTCCCTATAATATGGAAAATCAAAAAACTATTGGGTGTCGGGTCTGAAAAGCAGCTTAAAGAATCCATGTCTCAAGTCCGTGACTTTGCTACGAACATTGTCAAGGAAAAGAAACAAGAACTTGAAGAAAACTCATCTCTCGAATCAGTCGATCTTTTATCAAGATTCTTGTGCTCTGGTGTCTCTAATGAGACCTTTGTTACTGATATTGTCATCAGCTTTATACTAGCTGGTCGGGACACAACATCTGCTGCTTTAACATGGTTTTTCTGGTTACTCTCTAGAAACCCGCAAGTAGAAACCGAAATTCTTAACGAAATTCAGGAGAATGCACAGGCACCCATTTTCGAAGAAGTGAAGCACATGGTATACACTCATGCTTCTTTATGCGAGACCATGAGGCTGTACCCTCCAGTTCCTGTGGATTCCAAAATAGCAGCAGGCGATGACGTTTTGCCTGATGGGACTCCAGTGAAGAAGGGAACCAGAGTCACGTATCATCCTTATGCCATGGGAAGATTGGAGAAGCTGTGGGGTGCGGATTGGTCTGATTTCAAACCGGAGAGGTGGTTGCATCAGGAGGAACAAGAAGGGGCGAGCAAGAAATGGAGTTTCGTCGGAAGAGACCCCTTCACTTACCCTGTGTTTCAGGCTGGGCCAAGAGTTTGTTTAGGTAAAGAAATGGCGTTCTTGCAAATGAAGAGGGTGGCTTCAGGAGTTTTAAGCAGGTTTAAGGTTGTATCAGCAATGGAGGATGGGGTTGAGCCGGTTTTTATTGCTTATCTTACCAATAAGATGAAGGGTGGCTTTCCTGTGAGGATTGAAGAAAGGAAACGAAGAAATAATGAACTTCTGAAGGATTAATTTATAAAATGTTTGTGTTATTGATTTGAAGCTGGTATGCTCTATGTTAATCAAAGACTGGTATTTCATTCGAGCTTTAGAATAAAATAATTATGTTTCTCATCAATTTTTTTACTAATAATAACCACTGTGCATATGATAATGGGAGATTTCTGCCAACTATATCCATTATATTTTACTTAAGAGAAATTCTTATTTACACCCGGTCTATTGTACCAAATTATTTGATGTTTGACACATATAATAAGTATTTTATATTTGATTAGTGGAAAAAAGATACTTATTTTTGTATTACACATTCAATCATTGGGTGAAAAAAAATTCTTAGATGAACTCAGTTCGTCACATAAAATTATAAACTCTCCATTCTATTTACGACACGTGGCATCATTAATTAGCATTTATTAATTTTATATTTCTAGTATTAACCATGATTGATTATGACACATAATTAACACATGCACTATTAAATTGAAAATGATGAATAAGTTTCAAAAAAATAAATTAATATATTTTTTACTGCTTAATTTTTAAGTAATTATTGCATATGAAAAAATTTTAAAATTCAAACACATAATAAAAAATGATGAATAAATTTTAAAAAATAAATTATTATATTTTTTATTGTTTATTTTTAACAATAACCATTTAGTATGGTTATTAGAAAAATATAATTTATCCACGGTAAATTTTTTTAATAATTTTAAAATTATAAAATTTATTAGTGCATGTATTAATTATGTGTCATAATTAACCATAATTATGACCTAAGAATTTCTTCATAATTAACCATGATTAGTACAAAAAAATAAAATCAATAAATGCTAATTAATGATGTCACATATTGTAAATAGAATGGAGAGTTCATAATCCTATGAATTAGGTTCACCTAAGAATTTCTCCTGATGATGCTTGAAATGGGGCATTTTACTTGGATACTCACTTTGATTCAGAATCTGAACTTAAAAAAATATCTAGGTTTTTGACTCATTAATTGGGTTTACTTCAAATTGAAGATCTATGGTTTGGCGAAATTCAATGTTGAAAAAGAACTAGGTTTTATGTTTGTTGAGTGAATTAAGTCATGGTCATTAATTTTGGTAGCAAAACTCAAGTACAATCTGATAAAAATTGTAAATAAAATTTGTGGGTTCAAGGTAAATCTGTGTTTGGGATTGAGAAAAATGGAGACACTATGACCGTGAGGAATGATATAACAATTAGGGTTTTAATTTTTTTTTTTTTTTTTTTTTTGGGTTGAGGAAAAGTGAAATTGAAGTAAGGAGCAAAGGATTCAAAGTTGGATGTTTAAGATTTTTGGGTGATCAAATGAGAGGGTTTTAAGAGTTTAGAATAAACTCTAGGTGATATCATATTGAAAGCATTTCTGATGTGCTTTATAAACCACAAATAGGAAATCATAGTTAGCATGTAAATTTGAAGAACAAGAGGAGAAAAAAAGAAGAGAATGAAGAAGATAAGACAGTGCAGTTTATTTTTTAATCTGATTAAGTTCTTTAAGTAGTGGAGTTCACTATAATCATACTAACATCGAGTTTAGATGAATGACACATGATAACTTTTATGCTGAATTTTAACCAAAATTAATATTAAACTATAATTACTGCTAATATAATAAATTTGAACATATATACCTAAGTTTTAAAAATGAGCTAAAATTGGAGTAATTTATAAAGTTTTAGATTTTTTAAACGTATAGACCTTTTTTATTTTGCACTTAGAATATAAAGGAATAACAAATATTTTATCAGTTATAACTATTTATGTTTGTCACTCTAATTATTGATTGTTTGGGTAAAAAAAAATTATTGATTGCATGTAATACATTTAAAGAAAGACTTTATCTTTTAGCTATGTTAATTTAATTTTATAATATAAAATGAGATTATTTTTTTTATTATCTAACAGTGGTTATTAATAAAATAAAATTTAAATTCTTCTTTTATAATTTAGTGACTCAAGGGATAGATATTTTATGGTGAGGTTATGAGTTCGGTTTCCCACTCCTCCCTTGACCTCCCGGTTATTAAAAAAATAAAATAAAATTTATTTTATAAAAAATAAAGTAATCATAAAAGACACTACATTTAAAATACACAAAAAAAAATTATATTAAATTATTGAATAAATTATCATTTTTAAAATATTTTATGTTTATACAATAAAATACTGACAATTATTTAAAAATATTACAATTAATCAAACATAAATCATACATCTAACACTAAATGATTATATATTAGAAGAAGAAAAAAAAGGTAGATAAACAACTTTTCCCAATTTTTATTTCTTTAGGGTCTCTTCACTTCATTTACAATGAAAACGATTGATAACGATTACAATAAAATAGCACCATGGATGCAATTGCACCAAACCATAAAAGGTCTGTCTTTTAATTGATTTGGTGGAATATGAACCACAACATGCGCAGTAGGGGACCATATTCCGTTGTAACTTGAATTAAGCTGGCCTTTTTGCACGTTGTCTTGGAGCTTTTTTATCGTATCCCGAAGTATCTTCTGCTGGCTCCATTGACGCGTGCATATGGAATGCCAGGAATGGGGCCTCTTCTAATTGTGGCAGCAAAAAATCAGTCCTATGATTTTTACGCATTGACTGCACAGTAGTCAATAGTATTAGTTTAATATTTTTTAAAGTCTGTTAAAAATTAATTTTATAAATTAATAACTATAAAATTTAAAATTTAATTATCAAATAAATATTAATTTCTTAACAATAAAAAATTTAGATTTTTTTAGCTAAATTATACGTGATAACTTATGTTAATGATCAAT
>CATIWM010306105.1:0-19592 GCA_949671775.1 Mallotus repandus
AATGGTGGAATCATTTTTCTTGAGGGTGGAAAAATTTTAGGCTGTATCATAAATGGCATTGTTGTGGAATTTTTAGCTGTGTTGCAGGAAAAGTTCTTTGAATTGCAGCTTATATAGTGTCCTTTCTCACATTTTTAACTCGTGACTGCTGTGCAGAAGCAAACAAAAAGCAACTTGAATTGATTGGCACTTCTATTTGTTTTTCAAATCCCAGTGCAGCTCAAAATTTGACTATTTGACATCTAATGGTTGATTGAGAGAGTCTATGCTTGCATGGCTTAACTTGTCAAATTTCCAACAATTGTTCATTCTTGGTTGGGTATCCATTTTGTGTCTTTCCTTTTCTGCCTTTATTTTTCCTCTACACAGAATGATTTCCCAAAGTCCACAAAATTTTTGAGTGTTTCATTTCATTGGAGTTAATTCCTCCAAATTTATTTGGTTTTTTCCCAGCCTTCATTCCAACTAAGCATATATTATCTTGTAATTTCAGAGTGGGAGAAGACATTACAATTTATTGGTGTTATTGGCCTCGCTCAGGTATTCACTCTTCTCTGGTTTAATGCTCGCTCCAAAGTTTCAAACTTCTGATACTGTTTAATTTATGGTGTGTATGGTTGATATCTCTTCATTATTAAATGTCAAAGTTCATTTGGCTTGATCACGAATATTGGTTATAAGCATTAACATGGTCTAATAGGTGATAATGGTTCCCAGATCCATCCTATTTTAGGATAGTTTTATTCATTTCTCATTTATATTTTGTAGGCCTGGTACATGCTCTATGTAAATTAATTGATCATATGTCTACATTTTCTAATTCTACTTTACCAGAGTATTTACCGGCGGGTTGCATCATACAAGGGCCCTGAAGATATTAAGCAAGACGTGAGGTAAAACCTACTCACATCATATGTCTGTTTATTCTGCTATATTTAGACTTATTAACCATGCGTGCATTTCATGTCCTTTCTCATAAACAGGTTAGAAATTTATAGGAGATTGTCACACCTATTGTTTAAAAAGAGCCTTGTGTATGACAAACATTTGCTCTCATTTTTGCACCAACTGCGGTGCTGTAGAAATGACATATTCAACTTTTTTTTTCTCTGGCTTCGTTTGTGTTAGAATTGCACAAAAAACCATGTTTCTTGCCTGAAATTAGCTGTAGTGGCGTGATAGTAGATTTAGAGTAAAAGATATACCCCTTACCTGAAAACCTTTGGCTCAGTATTGTTAGTGGCATTACCTAATTAAAGAGAATGCACTACCTAATGTTGTTAGTGGCACTACATCCCTGTGTAATCATTAATTAAGATTTGTTCTCCTGGATTATATCGATGCATAGGCAGTGTAGAAGTTGATAATTAAAGAGAAGTGAGATTAAAAAAAATTAAGACAAACTCATGATCCTCATCTCTTCGTCTCTTGTAGTAGGGGATCAAAACATTATTTAATAGTTAATCATAATAGTGCCTTCCATCAAATAGTGATCTCTCTTCTTCTGATACTAAATTTATTCTGCAGTTAGTTAATTAATAATAGCTGGATAAATAGTTTAACACCAGGAGGCATGGAGAAACAGATATTAGATTAAATCCATTTGACCAAGTGAATATGGAAAATGGATCAATTAGAACTTCTGCCTTTACATGTCCATACTCAGTAGATGGAAAGTGGGTCTCGATCAATCTGTTTGTGACTTTGCATGTCCATAAGCATGCATAGAATCAGGACAAATTCAAGGATCAAGTGTACTGTACATACCATTTGTAATCATGTGATATACTGCACCAAAATTGGAGAAGAAAAAGAACAACAGATTTAGAAGTTCTTAATGAAGTAAAGCTTTTAATGGTGCACACCTAGTATACATGTGTCTGCCCGGATACTTCAACTAATAAGTATTTCCATGTTTATATATCAAAAACTTTAGGAAACTCTTTCGAAACATTTTGTAAATCTAAACAATTAAGAAACATGTTTCCAACTTAAAAAATATATTTTTTTAGTTTTTTCTTAACAAAAAAAATTCAAAAAGTATTGTATATATTTCTTAATTGAATAAAATAATTTATGATTAATAGGTTTGTAATTGAGCAGAACCGAGCTAAATTTTCGCTAGGTCAGGCTTGGTTTGTTTATAATCGGGCCAAGCTCACTATGATTGAACTGTTCGCGAGCTTAAACGAGTCTTGACGAGCTAAAAGAAATTTTAAAAAATGCAAACTATAAATTAAAATTATACATTAAAAATTGAAAATAAATTATAACATATTTAATTAAAATTATGATTTTATTCTAATAATATATTTTCCAAAATATTTTTTACAATAAGAATTTATATATTATATATCTAAAATTAAATTATTAAACATTAAACTCACGAGCTTCTATTCGAGCTTGTTCACTAGTTGCGCTTTATATAGTTTGAGCTCGGCTCGTTTATTAAACGAGCTTCAATATGTCGAACGAATTTTTATCGAGTCGAACATCAAACCGCTTGCAAGCAGTTTAGCTCGTTTACAGCCCTAATTATTGATTGATAGTAGTGAATAATTCTTTTCAATATTTATGTATAAAATTTATATTTATATATATTCTTAATTTTTATTTATATGCTCCTAAATTTTTTAATGTTTACACATTTTCTTTTCCTATATTTTAAATGAATATGTCATTTCCGTTTCCGTTGCTGTGTTACTTCTCATCATTGCATCTCTATATATGTCATGTTGATATCCAAACAGCTATGATGCAACCAACATCAACATTCTTATATAGTCATCAAGTCATTAGCATAATTTGAAGTTTGAATAATCTTCTTAGTGTAATAATCAAGTTCTTGAGGTGCCTAGATATGGATTACGATTTCTATTTTATTTTTATTTATTCATCTATATGTTGTATGCAGGCTGCTACTTTCTCCTGTAAGAGTTGGAGCTCAAGCATTTTCATGGGTTGCTGGAAAATTAGAAACCAATCGTGTTGGACTCCCTACATCACCTTCGTCTACAGATGTTCAAAACCGGGTCCTGCAAGCTGCTGCAAAGCATGAATCTCAGCCATCTGATACCGAAGGAGTCCAGAATTCATCCTCTGAACCAGTGGCTCCAGTGAGTGACAACGTTGATTTTTCAGAAGCATAGACATTTCGATCGTTTTGAATTTGCTTTTAAATTTGAGAATTTGACTGACTATTACAATGTATAGTAATAAACACCAGACTGCGAGTCAGTTGCTTACCTCTTCAAAATGATTTTTGTACATTATGTCATATTAGTCAAGCAAGTTTGCACAATCGTGTACTTTGTGTTATTTCAAAGGCCTATTGATATGGAGAATCCTAACGTTAGTGACCTTTTGTAAATTTATCCCAACTTTTTAATTTTCGCAAAAATGTTTCAGTTTCATCAATCCTTACTAATTTTAGCACAAATAGTCATTTGGTCAAAATGGAATAAAATATGTTACCATGACATTTATAAAATGTTACATGTATCCTCTGTGCTGTAAAATCTGAAAGGTCTATTGACGTAAAAAATTCAGATGTTTACAACGTTTAGCAATTTTATCATATTTTTTTATTTTGAAAAATATTTCAATTTAAAATTATTTGCTTAAATTAAATAAAAAGTGTTAACATGATAATTAAAAATTAAATTTACATGTGATAAATTTTTAAATTTATAATAAGACTATTATTCCAATGAAACTTTTAATGACAAATTTGCTTTGAATGTTAAAGTTAGATATCTTTAACTACTTTCAAATAAATAATTATGAGATAACTAATATTAATAAATTGGCTAAATTAAAATATTTTATCAAAATTTAAAAATTGGGATAAAATTGCCACAAGTTTGAAACATTTGGATTTTTATGCCAATAGGTCATTATAGATTTAGAAAAATAAAAAAGGATAAAGTTGATATTTTATAAGATGTCACATCAATATTTTTATTTAATTTTAACCAAAAAGTTATTTGCGCTAAAATTGTCAAATCCATACATTTTTGCCAAAATCAAAAGATTGGGATAAAATTATAAAAGGTTACAAACATTTGAATTTTTTGCACCAATAGGCCAATTTCAAATAATTTGATATATATATATATATATATATTATTCAGGTGTGTCACGCGAGCGACCATAAATGGCAAGGCACTTGCTATTGAAGGCAATAGGTCCCACCAACAAAGTGAAACATCTGTCAAATGTGGACCATGCTCCCATGCTAGCCTTACACTTGCTTCAAGCCGTGATCAAGAGCATAATGTAGTGGATGGAATAGAGTGTATGATCTAAAAGATTTAGTTAAAAAAGAAATAGCTTGGTTAGTTAGTTAGGACTACCTGATAGTAATCCTAAATGTGACTTCCTAGTAAGAAGTCCACCGAATGCTTAACTAGTCCTTTAAGAGAGCGAAAGGAGCACACTCCCAGACCTTAACCGACAAAGGTAGGGATTTCATAATCTAAATTTGGCAGGGATGAAGTATTCTTACTTTGGAGGTAGGTTCTTTGACTTCCTAGTCTTCTGCTTCTCCTGCTTTCTCTTAGGCTTTGCTTGGATGGGGTGTAAAGGAAGGGTAATTAAAGGAAGGTAAGGGAAGGTATGGAAAGGGAAGGGAGGGGAAGGAGAGGTAAGTGTACATGGTTACCCTTCCCTTGTTTGGGAATGAAATGAGGGGAGGAAGAGTAATTAATGGGAGGTAAATAATAAAAATAGAAAAATGTCTTTTTTCATTCATACAATTTATACATGATATTAATATTTTATATGAGGGCAAAATTGACATAAAAAAAAGGCCATAACTTCATCCCATCCCTTCCCCCTCCTTACACCCCAAAACGGGGTGTAAGAAAAATGGCCATTTTCCTTGTACGGAAGGGGACATTGTCCCCTCCCCTTCCCTTCATTAAATTACCCAATTTGCCTCCCAAACAAGGGTAAGTCTGTACCTCTCCTTCCCTTACCCCCTCTTCCCTCTCCTTACCCTCAATCCAAGCAAACCCTTAGTTTTTTGCTTCTCCTATTCTTCTTAGTTTTTTTCTTCTCCTTAGGCTTCTCCTCGTTCTTCTTAGTCATTTGCTTCTCACTCTTTGTTTGGGGGTTATTGTAGAGCAAATAATTAATCTTTGAGACTGGCAATAACATTTTGTTGTTCTTTTACTTCTTCATTCCTTAGTTTTTATAGTTCTTTTAATTGATTCTTTAAGAGGTATGTATGCATATATATATATATATATATATATATAAAGCACCACTAAATGGTGTTCTAAAGTCTCAACTATAATATAACTTCTATCATTGACTTGAATGTTCTTCGAAGTGTAAATAGCCTAATGACAAAAGTAAGGTTATGGATTCAAATCGTTCCTTCAAAGCATTTTCAAAATCATTTTATTTGTTTTTTTGATAAAAAAATATTTTATTTATTAAAAATTTGTACATGTGTAATTTTATTATTTACTTTTACTTAGAATTAGACAAAATAAAATCGCAAAAACCATTATTTGTCTCAAAACTTTTCAATTTTTACACAATTTGTCCATAAATATATATTTTACTTGATTGAGTCCTTAATTGTTGTTTTTCAATTAATTGAATCCTTTTCTAACAACAATATTATCAATTTTACAGCCACCATCAAAAAGGGATTCCATCAATTGAAAGATAATAGATGAGGGATTCAATCAAGCAAAATAAATTTTTAGGTACAAACTTGTTGCCATCAAAAAAGGATTCAATCGATTGAAAATTAATAGTTGAAGGACTCAATCAAGCAAAATAAATATTTACGGATGAACTGTAAAAAGGTAAAAAAGTTCAATGACTAAATAATTGATTTTACCTAAGTTATAGTATTTTTTTTCTCTCCTACCTGTAACAAAATGCATACACATTGTGAACACATATATACACACGCACGCACATCTACAAGCCAAATACTCAAAAAAAATTAAGGATCTATTCATGCATTTGTTGACTCTCCAGCTTTATGCAAACACAATGACATTAGTGTGAAGTAAAACACATCACATCAGTAAGGGATTAGAGGCAGAAAACATAAAGAACATGAATACTTGCAAAAGAAGAAAATCAATTTCTTATGAATAAATCAAATATTTCGTTTTTAGTATCAATAAACAAATAAAGTAATTTTTTATATAATTTATGAAAGCCTAATAAGCCAACATTTTTAGAAGATCTTGATGTTTGACATTATAGAATCTTAATGAAATAACCATCGTCTAATTGTATTATCCACAAAACTAAATAATTTGAACAACTATCCATTTTCGGTTTTGCTGCAAAAAGCAAGAAGAAATGAAATGATACGATGTCATTTTATTACCAATGGAAGAGTTTCAATGAACACGATGATAATCAATTAGAGAAGATATGGAGTCACAGAGATTCGAGGTCTCCATACAATTTCTTAAGCCAAAACATGCTTAAGTGTTGCTAAATTCAATCAATTGAAAAATTTTTATCAAATAATGTCAAATGTGTCAAGATTTCAATGCTTTTAAAATGTCATTTCTCTGAACTATGATCATAATTCTCTTTATCAAAAAAGGTTCATGTTGAACAGTAAGAATAGGTGTTCTCTCTCTATAGAGCTATAGTGTTCTCTTTTAATAGAGTTATAAGTGAAAGTATTATGAATAGTATGCTCTGGAAATTTGCATTTCTAATTCCCATAGTTGACAATAAAATACACTTAGGGAAAAGTGAAAGGAGCTGAGGGAATCAATGTAGCCTCCACAACTAAAGAAGAAAAGGCATATGAAAGGTCAATGCGGGATGTATATAAAGCTTTGGTTGGCAATGGTCTTCATTCAACTTCTAATCGATTGTGAAGGAAAACTCATGGAATCTAATTTCCTAAACCCAACAACTCTTTAACTAATCAATCAAGTTAGGAGTAACAAATCATTCTTAAGTCAACGAGTGCAAGATTACTTAATAAAGCACTAGAGCAAATTAAGGAAAATGAAAGTTTCAAAAACAGGTAAAATCTCTTTTATATTGGGCTAACTCAGAAAGAACACAAAGCTTATCTTCTTGAAAATGGTCCTTAGCTATTCTACAGTAGTCTCAACATATTTAAAGGAAAATCTAAAGAGTTCAAACTATAAAATATCAATTTCAATAAAGAGTGGTTTTGGATTTAAATCAAAGGAGAATCAAAGCAAATTTTTAGTGAACTAGATTTCCTTATAAGTTTGAAAGACCAATTCACAGATTTCAAATCATCTCATATAGAGATACCTACTAATGCTCTGGGGGAGTCTTTAATAAGATTAAAAGTTTTGATCGATCTTACAAAGCCACTCACAAAAGGGTTCAAATTTGGAAAAACATGTAAAAATATTTGGCTCTCTTTCTATTATGAAAATCTTCCAGCATTCTGCTTTATCTATGGGACAATTAATTATAGTACTCAATATTGTGATGATTTTAAGAATTTTTTAATAACCCGTTGGCTTTGAGGCAAAGATTGAGCTATATAGCTTGGTTAAGAGCCCCGTTTGTTGTCAATCAATCTTAGAACTCATCAAAGCATATCAAGTTTAAAACCCGACAGATTGCTAGTGGCCCTACATAGTAGAAGGTTAAGGGGAGACTAAACAAGAAAAGTCTACATAATAGATGAAAAATTATCAAATGACTGGTCGAATGACAATGATAAACTTGCATATATCTTGAGTAAGTTTCAAGCAATAAGTCTTAATCATGATAAAATCCTACTTAAAGAAGGAAACAAGGCAGTTTCTCTTATCAAAGAAAAAGAAATTAAGCTTTTCAAGAAAATTAAGTTGGGCTAGAGTTTGTTGTGGCCCTTGTAATGATGGCTTAGCCTTATTTTGGTATTAGTAATAGAGAAGTCTACTCTTTAGTTATCTATATATAATAAGTTTCCTTATAGATCCATAGACATATTAATATTTCAGTGTGTATTATTGTATTTTTTGTGTAGCATATGGAACAAAGTAGTTGCTCTTTCATTGCCTCGGATATTGATCTCTTCAATGCTCGAGAAAAGGGGCTGCTTGGGATATATTTTTGTGTTGCTCCTACTGCTAATGTCGCTTACTCCATTAAAGGTCAAGATCGGGTGCTTTTGTGTTTGGATTTAGGAGATTAGGACCTCCCTTCATCAGGACAAAATTGTTATGATCTATCCATAGTTATAAGATCACAAGCAAGTCAAGGCTGAAGGATTTCTCCTACTTGCAGCTACCATAGCAGTCACCTCCTTAAGGATATGCCTATGTGTTCGTCAACAAATTAGGGTTTCCAATCCCTACAGTTGAAAACTAATTGTAATAATAATGTAACTTAGGATTGTCGACTTTCAAAGCCCAAAATTATTGTAATACTTAGTTTCTTAATGAATTACTTACTATTGTTGTTCAAAAAAATCATCACAATGTTTATATTCCACTAAGGCTTGATGTAATCTTCTTTTTTAATAAAATTGGTTGTTAAAAGAATCATAATTCTCTCTACCATATCTATTTATTTTTCTAATATTTTCAAGATATTTTTAGTCCATGGGACAATTTGTTGATGGCTTAAAGTTCTTTAGAGGTTCTCATAGTCTAACATTGAAGTCTTTTCATTAAAGCGGCGATTAACATGATGTATACATTTGCATAGGAGATTGGGATAAACACTTGCTTCACAAAGGTCCATCCACTTTCAAGGAGTATGCGAAGGTAAGGAATTAGGCTAAACCACACTTGAGGACTACTGCCTAATAATGGTATCTTTGCTTAATAGGATCTTTATCTTTGGATCCATGAACTTTTCGACAGTTTCACATTATCAATTACAGCCACATTAAAAAAGGATTCAATCAATTGAAAAATAATAGTTGAGGGACTCAATCAAGTAAAATAGATATTTAGGGACGAATTATGAAAAAGTCAAAAAGTTCAAGGACCAAATAATAGATTTTGCTAAATAAAACTTAGTGAGGTTTTTGCTTAATTTTTTTATGAAATTAAATAAAAAAACATATTAAATATTAAAACTAAAATTATATTATTTAGATTTAATGTTCATAAGCGTATTAATAATACTTATAAGTTTTAGTTAACAATAAAATATAAATAGTCATATATATATATATATATGTGTGTGTGTGTGTGTGTGAAGCGTGGGGGAACAAAAAAAAATTGTAAAATTTTTTTACTAATTATTATATGCAAATTGGATGATTTAGTCATTTGTAAATTAAATTAAATTAATTGAATATATTTTAATTTGATTAAAAAAAGTATGCTTCCTATTTTAATTAGATTAACTTCTATTTTATCTCTAATAAAAATAAAATTAATTAAATATAATTTTTTTAATTTATTAGAAAGTATGTTTCCTATTTTAATTAGGTTAATATTTTATTTTTAACAAAAATAAAATTAAATAAATTTTTGGTGTAATTTTATTAAAATTATCTTTTCTATTTTAGTTAGGTTTGCTTCTATTTTATCTAAATTAAATTATATAATATAATTTTATAGGTCTTGTTAAATTTAATTTAATAAGTAAATGATTAAAATTAAAATTGAAAAAATTTGTGAAATAATTAATTACAAAAAATATTAAAATAAAAATATTGAGAGAATATTGTATAATTATTTTAAAATTTTATTAAAATGTAATAAATTATTATATTGTAACTCTTTCAAATTTATAAAATAAAATTATTATATAGAAAAATATTGAAAGGGTGTTGTATAATTGTTCAAATTGAAAAACTACATTGTTACATAGATATAATATCACTTTTTTTATTTTTGAATTTTATCATATTAAAATTTAATAAAAAATTAAAATTAAAATAATCAATATGTTTTGTTTGTTTAAAAATTAAATATAATCACAATTGTACTTAATTTTTAAATAACTAAAAAAATTTAAAGTGGAGAAAAGTATTAGCATTAAAAATTTTAAAAAATAATTTATGAATTTTATTATCTCATTTAAAATAAATGGACTGAATTAATTATGAAATTAAATATTTTTGTACTTAATTATCATCAATCATGTCAAAATATTTAACTTAAAATTAAAATTTGTTTTATAATAACGGGCTCCAATAATAAAACAATTATATATATATATGCAGAAAGAATGTTTTAACCAGACTGACACTGACATTTTCATCTAGGTTTTTTGACTCCTCAAAATCTTGAATAGGTTGGCATAATACATAGTTACCGCAATCCTTTTTGTTTTGGGACAGTCAATTTAATATACACTTGAGACCTAACTCAAGTGGCAACGGTATTTTTTTTTTTTAATGTCGATTTCGTTGAAACCAAGAGAACACCCTCAAGAGGGGAATACAAATGCTCTACCTAAAGCAGAGACTAGAACAAAATCAGATGGATAAAAATAAGACATCCATGAGAGGGGGCTACTCATTCAGTAACCACTATTGGAGCCAAACCTAAACTTGCATAGATAAAGCTAAAAAAGGCCACAAGGCAAAAACTAAAAAGAACTCAAGCAAAAAGTGTCCAAAATAGTCACCAAAGTTACTAATAATCTAACTATTAAAAGTAACATTTGTGACTCCAGAGCCAATCACGGCTCAAAAAGTGACAAGGGCATTTGATTCTTCATGGAACACTCCATAAAAATAGTTTAACCACCCAGGCTACATGTTAATAAAACGACTCGATGCGTAGAAACATAAAAGTGCAGGGATGAACATGAATTTTTCCTTATTTAAACTACATGATTTTCATGGTGGGTTTTCAGTTGCATTGCAGGACTTGCAAATTCTCCTCTCCTCACAAAAGTGTTTGAAAGAGAACTAGAGATTAAATAGGCAAGCAGATGATCAGTAAGAAGTGTCTTTTGGACAATACCAGCCTACTGCAGGAGCTTTTAATAGTTGTCTCGCATTAAATACAGGCTTTCCACGATCGGAAGAGTTCATTTCAGAAAATTGTTTTTCATGGTAATCTCACCTACTGCCATCAAAACAAATACAAAATAATGCTCCTTTCCATTGACTAACCGGACAAAACACAGGGAAGTGCAGACTTTGTTGCGGGCAATGGGACTTGATCATAGAAATTCTATGCACTGCCCATCGCAGGATCAACAGTACCTTTGTCACCTGGTCCTTTTTTGTTTCCCATTACCACCATCGATGGTGGAGAGAGTAAACCTGCATTGAGAAGAATGCGCCGCACAGGGTCTGATGGCTGAGCACCAACTGATAACCAATAGCTGCAATCAAGAAAATAAAGGAAAGAACAATAACTAAGCAAGAATAGAAATAGATGGAGTGAGGAGTTTATTTCATGGGGCTCTTGGAAAATAGCAATTGATTTACTAGTTTTCTTCTTTAATACAACTTTATACTGAAATTTACCACCACTATAACATGGCCAAACAATTTGAATTCTCTTTTTGCTGTTCAGTTGCAAAAGTCAACAAAAGTAAATCAATAGCATCATCCTTGAAACCAGAACAGCTGATTTTATTTTTTCTTTGATTCTGAGACATCGTCCAAATATGATGCTTTAAGTTAAATGCTACTGAAAAAAAAACCCCAAGTAACATAGTAGTCAGAATTCGAACTTTAGCATCAGAAACTACTTATTGGCACCCTTATTTTTTTAAGTCCCATTTCAAATATTCCAGCAAAGGCCACAGGCAGAGGAACCTCGTACCTAACAGACTAAAATTGAAGAACCTTCTATTAGAGGACCTGAGCAGGTCAAACACATGAAATGAATTCATTTGACTGAATGCAATATCTTTTCCAAGGTGATGGATTACGTCAAAAAGATTGAAAAAGAGAAAAAGCCCCTAACCCATCACATTCCCTCATAAAGTTTCAAGAATAGGGAGACAACAGGGAGAAGCATTATTTTCCTTTGCAATCCCAAACACCAGCGGTTCCATTAGGTTATCATATCTAGCCCTTGCAACAATTACCACATAAGTAAAAAAAATTCAGAAAGAATAGCAGCACTTCAATTTAATCCAATAACAAAGATAATAGGACACAAAAAAAATTCATCCAGTAATGAATTATAACTAGCAAGCAAATGAGTATCTCCAAATGAAGCATAAAAAAGTATTACATTTGTAGGAGAATAACTAAAGCAAAATGGCTTACTTCACTCGGTCAAATTTGATCCCAACTCGCTTCTCATCGTCCTTAGCTGATAAAAAGTAACGAAGAAAAAAGAAATGTCAAAGAACAAATGCTTAACATGTTAAAACTATATGCCAAATGTGTGCTGTTTCATAGAAGAAAATTTTGATTGCGCTTGTAAATTTCACAGAAAGTAAGTATGGTTGGCGGCGCAAAGTTGGTTGGTTTTCAAGGAAGAAAAAGGATAGAGGATTTAATCAGCAGAATCAGAAGTGTGGCATTTGGTGCTGCTGTACACTTTTTGTGGAAAGAAAGGAACTTTCCTATTTTTCAAAATGCAATAAATCCTTGTGCAGATAGTGTTTACAGCAATGTGCAGCCAACAATTTGGTTAAGATTTTCAAGAAGCTAATTGGTGTATTGAATCTTGGTTATAATTTGTATCAAAGCCCTTGTTCAAATCACAAAATCGTCAAGAAGAAGCTTGAAATTATTAGCAGAAGTAACTAATAACTAACAAACAACACTTTGAAATATAAATTTCTGCATATTTCCCATTTCTTATAAGCTTTATCCGTTCTTGAATATTTTCTTTCCTATAAAACTGAACTACCCACCAGCCTAACAAAGCCAAACAATTATCAGGAACAATACAGAATCAAAAAGAAACAATTTTTATCAACAGAATTTATTAACCTTTCAACCTCGTAATCCCAAAAAAAAAAAAAAAAGAAAGACCATACCAGCCAAGGGATCATAGAATCCAAGAACTTGAATAAGCTTGCCATCTCTTGGGGATTTGCTATCAGCTGCTACAATCCTATAATATGGTCTGTGCTTGCATCCACATCTCTCCAGCCTGATCTTCACTGCCATTTTGCTCTTCTTGGTTTTGAGTTGTGGGTTTTAGCCTCTGCTTCTTGCTAAAAACCTTATCTTATCTTGGGGCATGGCTTTATATAAGCCCGACTGCATTTTAGTAGCCACAAGGCCAAAATTTACAACATGCCCACATCCATCTTATCCTCACTTGGGTTAAATGTGGCCATCTCTTTTTCATTGTTTTTCTTTAAAGAAGAAAACATTTTTTTTTTTGAAATATTTTATCTTTATTTTTAATATTTTAACAAAATAAAAAAATTGATATAAAATAAGTTAAATATTTAATTCATAATTAATAGGTACATTGTATTTTTTATAAGTTCAGAAATTTAATATTTTAAACCAATAATTAATACATTAAAAATATGATAGTTTATGAGCTTTTTTGTTAAAAAGTAATTCGTATAATAACTAATATACACTAAATATAATATATGTATTTTATGTAATTTATAAATGTTATACTAAATATTAATTTATACTTGAAATAAAATAATTATTCACAAAAAAATTATTAGTTTCACTTAACCAATATTTAAGAATAAGTTTACTAAATTTAAGTTAAACATATTATTTAACCTATTTATTAATAAAACAGAAAAATATAAAACAATTTTTTATATAAAATAAAAAATAAAAATACTAACAAAATAATTTATTGGCTGATGATAAAACTAATAGAGATAATTTTCTAACAATTGATAACATTTTTTTATGATTTAATTGTGGAAGAAAATATTTAAGTGAAACAAATTCAATTCAATTCTTTAATTTTTGCAGCAAAAATAAAAATTGATCCACAAATCATCATTGCTCAGACTCTCTCTACGATGATCGGGGCTTGTTATAGATAACATAATTTAACCATGGTAGTGATCAATAATTCTTGATTTAAAGGCAAGAGAAAACGATAGTGTCAATAGTGGCCAACAGTGGTGAATTTTAGAGGAAAGAAAGAAAGGACGATGATGGTTGTGGTCAACAATGGTGAATTCGTTCAAATATATAGAAGCTGAAGAATTTGAAGATTACTAACAAGAAAGAGTGGATGAAGAATCACCAATCGAATAACAATTTCTTAATTTTTCTTTTTGTTTCACATTATTATAATTTCACGCTCAATTCGATAGTGAAAAATATGATTTTAACAAATTTAATTCGGCCAAATGTATAGTTGGCCCTGAACTTTATATAATTAACCTCTAACATTCCTAAAACTTTTATTATATTCTATTTAATCTTTAAACTTTTATTTTGAATCTATCTAACCCGCATAATATAGAAAATTGAAGTATTTTATAAATCAATATTGATATGAACACAAAAGAAACTTATATAAGCTAAAATAATATTTAATGAAAGAGAAAATATAATTAAAAAAAATTCTAATTTTTATAATATTAGTTTTTAATTTTATTTATAATCTTTTGAAGCTAATTTTAACATTTTATGAGTTTAAAATTATTTGAAATTAATATTTTACCCCGTTTTGATATTGTATGAGTTACATAGAATCAAAGAGTAAACTTAAAAGGTGAAAAAAATTCAAAATAAAAATTTGAAAGTTGAATAGAATATAATAAAAGTTAAGGAATATCAGAGATTAATCGTATAAAGTTCAGGGATGAAATTATTCGCATTGAGCCAATTCAATTGTTAAATTGGCAAAGTTTAAAGTTAAGATGTATAAGTGACAAAAATTTGTCAAGTATAAGGAATTGCATATGTATTAAATCTCAAAACAATATTGGGAAAATGACAATTTGAGTGATAATTCAAATTTGGGTTCTGGTATAGACATGGTTTTAACTTTCCTTTTTTTGGGTTCTAGTGTTGGATTCTTTAATGATAATGAGAATTATAGAAGGATTGGTGAGGTTCTTGTGAGAAATAAAAGGAAGAATCCTTTTCTTGTTGGTGTATGCATTTATCATAAAAGAGAATGATAATTTTCACGAAAGATGAACTGAAAGTAAAGAGGGATGAAAGTGATAAATTAAAAGGAAAAGAAGATAGTATTCAATGGGCAATATTATCTTCTCATACCTATGACTCACATGCTTCACATGTATAAAGGTCATGTCAGCAGTTTTATTTGAGTATTCTAACACTTTAGCATTAATGAATCGGAGACTTGTTTTTAATCTACAAAAAGTTGTTAATTATAATTTTTTAGCAGGTTGAAATACTCAATTGTAATAAATAAAAGTTGGAACATTTAATTGTCAAATTTTAAAAAGATAAGACACTAAAAATGTCGTTTTCCCATAAAATATTAACTTGATTTATTTTTTAATATGTGTTTCCATTAATCATTTGTTGACAAAGAATCTATAATATATATACATAAGCATGAATAAAGGAAAAATATTTTTGGATTAAAAAAGGACATGCATCTTTTATTTAATAACAAAAATAACCATGTAATGTATTTGAATGATTTGATTTCAACTAATAGATCTCAATTTCCATGATAAAGAATAGGCCAAAGGTACACATTGCACCCTGAACTTTAGGTCGAGAACTTTATTGTCCAATATCGTCTCAAATTAGACCTTACCCAGACAGAGGCCCAAACAGACGTTAGAACCTGACTTGCTAGACTCATGGGACCCACCACTCATGTCTGACTCATGTTCGGTGTCATAACAAACCACCCCACTACCCACCTCACTCTCCCTCTTTACTCTTTTATATATATAATCCCTAAAATCTAAAATTGCTTATGTAATGTATTCCCACACATCAACAAAATAATTTTTCATTTAAAATCAAGGATCATCAATGATTTGTTTTTTTAATTTATCAACAATAGCACATGTATGAGTGAGGGAGATTGCAACTATTAGAAGATGGAAACCTCATCATCATTAGTTACATCATCTTCATTTTTTTAAAGACGTATTTAAGAATGATGTAAAGAGGTGAAAGACATTGTTGATGTGGTGCTCAAAAGGTATTATGGACATCTTGGACAGATTACAACCCTGGCTGGAGATTTTATGGATGTCAAAATTATAGTGTAAGCTATGGTTGTAGTTTATTTAAATGGAAGATGAGTTTTTTTCCCCAAATGCAGGAAGATGTTTTTTGCTTGATTTAAATTTACAATCACCTAGAGAAAGAGTACCCTAAAAAGGATGTGGTCATTTTGTTTGGTATAATAAAGATATGGACTCTAGAGCAAAGGAGGTCATTAATGGACTAAAACTAGAGAACAAGAGATTAAAACAAGAAAATAAAGAGCTGATGAAAGTTGTTGATCGTGTTACAAATGTTTTAAGCCCCCATTCATCAATTGAAGAAATAAGAGAAGATGTTAGACTCTTAAAGCAAAATAATGTGGCCAAATTAGAGACAATGATAAAGCAATTGACCCGAGCATTTGTTACGATTATCATGTCATAGTGTTTGTTTATGTTTTTTATTTTGTTCATGTATTAGACCTACTACAAATTTGATGAAAGCAATGAATTAGCATCAAAGGCATCAAATTTCATATGTTTTTTTTTTATTTTGTTCATGTATTAGCATTTAGTAATGAATGAAAGTAAAGGAAATTTTAATTTTCATTATAAATTATTTCTGTAAATACACCTGCTTAAACTTTGATTCACATAAAAGTTTGAATGTAAGTAGAAAGACATCTTGCTCATCTAAATTTTACAGCCAACTACGTAAGTTATTAAGGCAGCCAAAATATGAACAAAATAATTACATGTCCTAATTAGCAATAAAGAATGACCGTATTAGGCATGTAGTTCATGAGGAGCTTAATTCATACAAAAAGAGTAATCTAGTTCCTACGGGAACTAATTCAGCCAAAAAATATCATCATTGGAGGTCATAGTAGGTTAGCATCTTTGAAAAATTTATAAAGCTTTCTGATATTTTCCTATCTTTGTTATTCTAGTTGTCTGCTAGTTATGCATACTGAGCCTTGCCATTTAAGGCATGGAGGCTTAAATGAAAGATTGGTTGGTTGACTTACTTCTATACTATCACCAGTAAATCCAATCTTTCTAGTTCCCTTATCAGTGGTTGATTCACACATCCTTCTTGATTGTTGTAACTCTCTTTCACTTGGAATTGGAAAGCCTATATTAGGACCGAGAATGCTAAACAGTGGTACAAAACTGACTGTGAGAGCAGCTCCAAGTATAATTCACTCAGTAGGCAATCTAGGCTGCATATGAAGGTTCTCTAATTAGAATTAAACAAAGCATATTAAATAAATAAAGACGTCAAATTAACTATATTGCTCACATTATAAGTCATGCTACTAATGGCCTCATCTATATTCTCTTCACTTTCTTCTTCCTCATCAAAATCATTGTCATCTTCATTAACCTCACCAACTTCATCATTTTCATTAACCTCAACAACTTCATCATTTTCATTCTGCTCAATAACTTCATTAACATCAACATCTTCAGGGGACGTGTCAGCTTCATCCTTTTCATTCACATCATCTTCAACCTCTTCATTAACCTCAGCAACTTCATCTTCAATAACCTCACAAAATTTAGCCTCATTTTCAACCTGATTATCACCCACAAGTTCACCCCCATCATCTTCAAAACTTTGCTTATGTGTGGATCATTTTTATCTATAAATAGGCTTTTATACCAATCACTAAAAGTTGTCCCTATAGATAAACCTACACTGCCAATATGAGGGTTCAAATCCACATTGCTGCCTTGTGTTCTTGCTTCATCAATATAGCCTTGTCCATCTTTAGTCATATTGCAATTGACATTCTCATCTATTGTTTTATTTCTACTTGTGTCCTACCCATCCCTATATTCAAGTAAGTTACAACCTACATTTAAGTGTGGAACATCAAGCTCATGTTTTGCATAAATATGCATCTCCTTACATCCCAGATTCATTCTAATATGTTTCACCATTTTCATAATATTATGATCGTCTTGTAACAAAAACAGTCCATTATGTAAATTTTTCCCTGGTTGAAGTGCAAGTACTTTCTTAACATTGGGATATCCTAAATAAACATTATACTTCTTAAGTATATAACTTAAGAAATCAATATCAAAATTCTCTACAATATATTTATCTCCATCTATATATGACATCTCAGGCTTAAATTCCCATTTTCCACCAAAGTGAAATACCAAATCTATTGTCTCCATACTGCATGACATATAGAATAAAAAATAATAATTATAAACTGTTATTGTATTTATTTCGTTTACGCAGTCATACAATCAAGAGACAAAACAAGTATATACCTCGACCACTTCAATTAATAAAATCACCATTATAGGTCTAAATTTGTTTTTTCATTTAAAAAAATACAAATTGCTGTTATTATTTGTCAGGCGATTTCCGCAAGTGTACGGATCGTGCAAGTAATATTATGATAAGTAGAGTATCGTTCCCACAGGGAAGGAGTAATTTCTAGCACTAATTACGGCTATGAATTCTATGAGCTAATATAATCAATGATTAATGGTGAATATTGAGCTAAAGATAAGATAAAATAAAACTATAAAATTTGCCAAGAGAAAAATCTCAGGATTAAAACTAGAGCTTGGAATTCGCTCGCCAGGCACTTACTCGGATTACAGGATTCTATCTAAACAATCCATTCATTTCAATTAAGGGTAGCTTATTCTGTTGTTCCTGAGGCTTCTCTCAAAGTCACTCAGGCATATCTAGATTAAACACAGCCTACTCTCGTGGTCTAATGAATAATCTAGATTTATTAAGTTCTTTAACAAACTAATTCTCCCCGAAGGGTTTGTCTACTTTCGTGATCAAGGATCCTCAGTGATTTAGATTTTATGAGCTGGTGAAATGTGCAACTCTCATTGTCACATAATCACCCACAGACATGCATTCAGTTAGGCCTTCACTAAACACAAGAAATAAAGTAAAATCTAAAGCATTGATTGATAAAAATAGATTAAAATAAATAGAATCCAAACAAGCAGTAATCCTGGCTACACGATTCCAAACTCTATATAGACTTAGCCAGACATAATATTAATCAAAATAACAGAGATAAATAAGCAGTAATGATCTTTTTCTAAGAATAATGTCTCTGGGTATTTCTTCTCCTCTTTGCCTTCTTTTTTGCAGCTAGGTCCTTTTTCTTCGGTCCTGTATATTCCAACCTGCCCTAAAACTAGGGTTTTCGAGGCCTTATATACTTCAGAAAATATGAGCACGGGGCGGGAATAAGTTGCACGGACCGTGGCTAGGGAAAGTTCCGCACACGGGTCCTAGGCACGGAGCGTGTTGCTGACCCGTGTGCAGGAGTGGCTACTGGACTAAAAATTGCGGAGAAGAGCTCGGTTTGCACGGGGCGTGCGCGAGGCTGGCACGGAGCGTGTTGCTGATGATTTGCGCACACGCCTCTCTGCACGGTCCGTGCTGAGCGCACGCCTCTCTGCACGGTCCGTGCAGAGCGCGCAGCTCTTCGCACGGTCCGTGCGGAGCGCGCGGCTCCTCGCACGGTCCATGCGGAGCGGGCTGGTCGCGCTTTGCTTGGACGCGGGCTTGGGCCGGACTGAATGGAAAGTGGGCCTTGACAGTTCTGAACTTC
>CATIWM010306135.1:0-29142 GCA_949671775.1 Mallotus repandus
CCATTAATCATTGATTATATTAGCTCATAGAATACATAGCCATAATTAGTGCTAGAAATTATTCCTTCCCTGTGGGAACGATACTCTACTTATCATTATATTACTTGTTCGATCCGTACACTTGCGGAAATCGCCTGACAAGTTTTTGAGCAACCTCCAGGTTTTGAAAATTTTGATTTTCCAAATCATGTATTTAAACTTTCAAAAGAATTGTATGGATTGAAAAAAGCTCCAAGAGCTTGGTATGAAAGGTTGAGCAATTTTCTATTAGAGAAAGGTTTCTCTAAAGGAAAAGTTGATATAACTCTTTTCATAAAGAAATCCAAACATGATTTATTAATTGTTAAAAATATATGTTGATGATATAATTTTCATGCTACTAACCATTGTTTATGTGAGGAATTCTCTAAGCTAATGCAAGGAGAATTTGAGATGAGTATGATGGGTGAACTCAAATTCTTTTTTGGACTTCAAATCAAGCAATGCAAAGATGGGATTTTCATCAATCAAACCAAGTATGCTAGAGACATCCTCAAGAAGTTTGGAATGGATGGAGTGAAATCAATCAAAACTCTAATGAGCACCACCACCAAACTCAACAAGGATGAGAATGGCAAACCGGTTGATGAAAAGCAATTTAGAGGTATCATTGGATCCCTTCTTTATTTAATTGCTAGGAGACCCGATATTATATTTGCTACTTGCTTGTGTATTAGATTTCAATCGAGTCCTAGGGAGTCCCACTTGAATGCAATCAAAAGAATTTTCAAGTATTTCAGTGGAAGTTTGCATTTAGGACTTTGGTATCCTAGGAGTTCGTCCTTTGACTTAATTAGTTATTTTGATGTAGACTTTGCTGGTAGTTTACTAAATAGAAAGAGCACTTCTGAAACTTGTCAAGTTTTAGGATAATGTTTAGTTTCAGTTGCCTTGTCCACTGTAAGAGCAGAATATATTGCTGCAAGTATATGTTGTTCACAAGTTTTATGGCAAAAACAATAATTGATGGACTATGGCATTCATATTGATAAAATTCCAATCAAATATGATAATACAAGTGCTATTAACTTTAGCAAAAATCCAATTCAGCATTCTAGAACAAAGCATATAGATATCAGACATCATTTCTTGCGTGATCATGTTCAAATTGGTGATATCTCACTTGAATTTATTGATACAAATAATCAACTTGCAGATGTCTTCACCAAACCTCTTAATGAGGAGAGAATGAATTTCACTAAACATGAACTTGGCATGATTGATGGTTCTAGTTTGTCTTGATTGTTTATTAAATTGATTATTTGATAACTAGATTGGTTAATTTCACATTTTTCATGTGAAATCATATAGTGCTTATCAATTCCTTTATCTATTGATTATTTTTTACTGTTTGATTGAATTAGTGTTTTGATGATTGGATTTATGTGCAAATGTGCTATTCATATACTTTATGTTGCTCGTTTATTTTCTATATTTGATTCTTTCTCATAAAACTTTATCTAAGTCAAGTTTTTCATGCATATTTATGATTAGTATATTTTTTGTATATGATATATTTTTTATGAAAATTTTTATTTGATATTTACTTTTTAAATAATTATTAATTGAACTTCAGTCAATTACTTGATTATTTAAAGTAAACAAATTATTTTCACAAATCTTTGTTTTCCATTTGCATGATATTTTTTATTTTAAAAATTATTTTAAATAATTACTGAAGTTTAAATTACAATCATTTTGTCATTTAATAATTTAATTCAATTTACAAATTATTTGAATTTTTTTAATTTAATTACATTCACAAAATTATTTGATTTTTTTAATTAAGCTTATTTATGATTTGATGTGATTGTACGATGATTTGAGTGCTTAAGGACCTATTTGTCAAATTTTTTAGACCCAATTAAATAAAATTCAAAAGTTTAGGGGTCAATCTACAAATTTGGTCATGAGCCGTTGGATTGCAGCTCATGACCGTTGTTGTATATCAGAGGGTAGTGACCCTCATGAACGCTGCTCACGATGAGGAAGCCACTACACCTCACAATAATCCTAATTTGTCTAGGATTACATTTTTCTAAGTATCGTGTGTTCATAAACGGCTCTTTTTCTTTTTTTTTTTAGTATTTTTAGGACTTTATTTCATTATTTTAAACTCTATTTCTCTCTTATATATATCTCTTATTCTACCATAATCCTTCACACATCAATTAGTATTCAAAATTCCTCTCAAAGCACAAAAATCTCTCTTTTTCTTTCAAGCTTCCTTTATGTTATTTTCTCTCCTCCATGGCTCCCAAAAAGAAGACTACTCAAGACATTCCCTAATCATCAAGAAAAGCAACCAAGGAATAAATTAAGAAGGCCCCTCCTCTCTCCTACTCTTCAACCCAATTTAGGCAAAGGCTTGCTCTATTTAAGGAAAGGAAAATTATTTCTTCAAAATTCATGTCTCAAGCCACTCTAGAAAAGATGGGGTGTTATAATGAGGTTATAATTCTTCTTGAGAATGTTGGTCTGTATAACTTTGCATTCAATGCCTATCTTACCTATCCATCCTTGGTTTATGAATTTCTTGCTTCCTATTGCTTGAGAACCAACTACTTTGATGAGCAAAACCCTATTAATAACATGAGATTTAAATTAGGTGGGAGGGATAAATTTCTTACTTCTCAAGAGTTTAATAACATCTTTGGGTTTAAACAAGGGGGTTAAACTACTCCAAATTCTATTTGGCAACCTCAACCTTTTTGGGTTTGACACTCCAAACCTAATGCTAGTTTAAATTTTGAAGCCGGAAAAACCAAAGCATCCAACTTTGCTTCAAAATCTCTATGGTATGTGCATAGGTTTATTACTTATTCTATTCATGCTAGAGGATTAAGTAATGAAGCAATTTCCTTTGATGATCTTTACCTCATTAGATGTCTTGTTGAAGGCATAGATGTTGAAATAGGGAGATGGCTTCAATGGAGCTTTTGGTTGTTGAGTGATAGTATAGGTGGGAGCTTGTGTATTAGTGGTTTCATTACCCAAATTTCAAACTATTTAGGAATTACCTTACACAATGTTCCATCCATTCCTCCTTCCTTCCTTGATGATAATCGTTTGAGAACTCAAGGCAATTCAAGCTTGTTAGAAATTTTTGGGTTTGGAAAGATGAAGTAGGAGATGAAGATGTTGATGAGGAGCTAGAACAAGATTTTTAAGACATAAAGTATATAGGCACTTATGGTATTGAAGGTGTTAATGAAGAAGAACCTCAAGAGTAAGTACCTTCTCAAACTCAAAGGAAGAGGCAAGGAGGACCTTCCACCTCAAATTGTGGATGATGAACTAGCTTGGGTTGGTAGATTCTTTGATCGACTATCAATTATGGAATCGAACTTCAACACGAGGTTTGATCATGTGGATACAAGACTTGATCGGTTTAAGTAAAGGATAAATCATATGGAGCATGACATTCATCATCTTTATGCTCACCACAACATCATATGCACTTGGAATCCTCCTCCTCCACCTCCTCTTCCATTCCAAGATCCTTAGATTATTTATTTCTTAGTTTTGTTCTATCCTATTTCCATTTTTTTTGTTCTTGTTTCTTTTCAAAGTTTAATTTTAGTTTATTTCTAGTTTATCTCTTTCTTAGAAAAATATGTGTTTATGTTTGTGATATGCTGAGCACTACATGATCATGAGTTTTACTAGTAGCACTTAACTTTCATGTTTAAGTAGTACTTTATGGACTCTTTTGCATTGTAAGTGTCACAAGTTTTATTATTAAATGCTCATGCTATTATGTTTTTAGCCTATTTATACTTTATTTCTTTTTTATTTTCACAAAGGGGGATAAAAGTTTGAGTTTGCTTAATTCTTTTTATGATTATTATTTATTTCCTTGTTATTTGTTACATACATTGTAAGTGTGGCTAGCTTTTATGTTAATGATCATGTTATCATGTTTTAATATTTGTATTTTTAAGCCTTGTTTTGCCTACTTGCATAATTTATTTTATTATTTTACAAAGAGGGAGAAATAATTTTTTGGTTGAAACTTTCATGTTTTTATCGTTTTAGTTCTTTGTCTTTTGTTTCCTTTAGAACTAATCTCTACATGATCATGTGATAGTTAAGCCTCAACATAAAGGTTATATGTACTATTTTTGATGCATTATCTTAGTAAAATTTGTCTTTTACCACGTTTATGTTTCTTACATATTTTGTCAAGTATCCTTTGATAAATTTTAAAATTATATTTCTTATCATGCCAAATAGGGGGAGAAATAAAGAAATATATTTATCCTTCACTGATTTATTTTTTTTAATTTTTTACTGCTTATATTTATGATTTGCGTCAATTTAGGGGGAGTAGATATTTGATTTCAAATTACCACACACTTCACTTTATATTATTCTCTCAAGCTCAAAATAAGTTTGCCAAAATCAAAAAGGGGGAGATTGTTGACGTTAGCAATAATCAATCTTGATTTTGATCTTAACAAACTTAATTTTGAGCATTTAATGTTTTTTTTAAGTGTGTATAAGTTAGGACTCAATTCAAGTATGGTCACAACCAGGATTGATAAGTATGTTTTTGGGCTAATCCGACCTCTGAGATTCAAGGAAGCTTTTGACATCCTTAGAGCTTTATAATGAGAAAGTTTTCTCCTTAAAATTTTGAGTAGACATCTCAAGATTTTTTAATAGCTTATTTATCAAAATCCAAGCCCATTTGGATATGCAAATCTTTAGTTGAAGTCAGCATATGCAGCTTTTATTTTAGGTTGAGTAGTTCTTAGTATTTCAGCAATATCTAGAGCTAAAGATGTCTAATTAAGGTTATTTAAAGTGATATGGAAACATAAGACAAATATCTACAACTTTTATGAAGAAAGGTTAGGCTAATTCGATTTTCTTCAATTCTGATCACGAGCGTCTCACGAGCTAGTCACGAGCTATCCCCTGTTGATGCTTATTTTGAACCATTTCAACTGTTTTGGACAAGGATGCTCACGAGTGATGCTCACGATCATGAGAATATCATTAGAATCCTCCTAACAGCTCTAAACAGTCATTTTTTACATATTTTCAAAAGGAAACGGCTAGTTCCTTCCTCCTCACGAGCCAGAGCTTCCTCCTCACGACCGTAAGCATCATTTCAACTGCAAAAAGTCCAAGATTATTCAAAAATCAATTATAGACATTGGAGACTTATTTAATACATCCAACAACTATATTTTTGAGTGTTTATCTATATAAACACCTCCTAGATCTCAATTGTATGTTAAGACTCTTGATAATTCAAATTCTCTCTTAAGCATTCAATTAAGCTCTCAAATTCTCTCTTAAACAATTTTCATATTTCTATAACTCTTATGAGATTTAGTAAGTGTTAGAATAAAAATTCTTACTCTTCTAATTTTTGGGTTTAGAAAATAGGAAGTGAGATTCTATTCTAAAGGAATTGGTTTAAGTGTTTAGCTATTAAAACACTTGGAAATTAGTTTTAGATTGAGCCTTGAAACTCTTGTTTGTAAGGTTGAAAGAGTGAGCCTTAAAAATCTTGTGTATACTCAATCTTGTGAATAAGATTGTGGATGATTGAAAATCCTAACTTGGGGATAAGTTAGGTGGAGACGTAGGATTGTTGTTGAATCCAAACTCCTTAAATATATGTGTAAAGATGCCATGCTTAGTATACATGTGATGTATGCAATGTTAAAATGGCTAATGTGCAAAGTGAGACCTTAAATAAAGACCCAAAAATCTTCTAAACTAAATTTAGGTCTTGGATCTCCAATGGAGTAATAAGTTACATGGTTTTGGATTATGTACATTGGTTATGGACATATAGGGGTGTACATGAGTTCCTAGAGATTCATGTAGTATTATTGTTAAGCATGAGATATTGTGGGTGTAAAAACACATTGCATGCCAAGAATGGAAAATAGGCATACCTAAGGTGTGTAGTGTTCAAGTTTATACATTTCACTGATTCAATAGTGTAGACCTAACTAATGCTAAAGGCTAAGAACGGCAATGTGTACTTGAGGTCTATAACATTAGGAGCCGGATTGATGGAACCTCACATGAGATATGATGGCAAGAGTTGCCTACTTAATGAGAACTAAAATTCCAAGAATGGCAATGTGTACCTGAGGTATATTAGTGATCATTAAGAACTCCATCACCCACTAGAAATCCATCTAACAAGGGATTTTTGTTTCCTACTTGGAAGTGTAGGATTTACAAAGTTAGTGGGAGACCGTTATGATTAAAGATCATATTTAATGGTAATAAAAGCAATTTCATATATTTAACTAATCTTGTTACCTTTGCAGAAAATTGATAATATGAGACCATCAAACCAATCTCTGTCATACTCGACCAACATAGGCTCACGGGCCCTAACTTTATTTATTGGCTTAGGAATCTAAAAGGTGTTTTAGCTTCTGAAATGATTCTTTATGTATTGAAACAATCACCACCTGGACCTCTTCCTAATAATGTTTCCTAAGATGAGTGTGAAACTCTAGAAAAATGGAATGATGATGATTTGTAAGCACAATGCATAATGTGGGCTTCCATAAACACCGAGATCCATCGGCAACACAAGAAGTACACAAATGCTAAAGAAATCCTACTTCACCTTCAAGAGTTATTTGGTGAACAAAGTAGGATCGCAAGATATGAGATATCTAAGCAATTATTTTGTGCTAAGATGAGGGAAGATGAGGATGTTAAAGTCCATATGAACTCCATAATTAGATCAATGGAGGAGCTAGAGAGTCTAGACTTCACAATGGACTTCCATCTCTAATTGGATTTGATCCTACAATCACTTATTGAATCTTTTAGGCAAACCATAGCTAACTTCCACATGAATAAAATAGAGTGCACTCTTGTAGAGCTTATGAACATGCTAGTGACAGCCCAAAAGGCTATCCAAAGTGGCAAGGGGAAGGATGTTGCTCTTATTGCATCTTCTAGTAAGACTAACAAGAAAAGCAATAAGAAAAAGAACAAAAGCAAGACAAGTGTTGTCAAGCTTAAGGGAGGTATAGCCAAGAATAGGGGCAAGGCACATGTGAGGAAAGAGCAAGACAAGGGAAAGTGTTTCCATTGTCAAGGAGAAGGACATTGGAAGAGGAATTGTCCTAAGTTCCTTGAGTCTTTTAAGACAAAAGGAAAGGGCAATCATGGAGAAGTTGAGACTTTCTCTAGTTTAATTGCTTTTAAATGTTCAAAAAGCTCATCTAATGCATGGGTATTGGATACTGGTGCTAATTCTCACATTTGTTTATCTTTATAAGATCTAGCAAATGACAAAAGGTTGAGGCCCAGTGAAGTAATCTTAAAGCTTGGTAATGGTGCAAATGTTGCGGCCAAGGCTATAGGATCTACTTCTATTGATTTGTATGATCATATTTTGTTATTGGATAATGTATTATATGCACCTAATGCCTATAAAAACATTATCTCTATTTATAGTTTTACTAAAAAAGGTTATGAATTTCTTTTCAAAAGAGACATTTATAATATTTACTTTGGAAGTAATAAAATAGGCATGGGTTATTTAATACATGGTTTATATTATGTTGATAATAATTCCAATAACAATAAGCCTTAATTTAATGTGAGTAATGAAAATGTAATGCTAATTGAAAATGCCTCTAACTCCAAACATCTATGGCACTTGAGATTATGTCACATTACGGAAGATAGGATCACGAAGTTGGAAAGGATGGGAATCTTGAGCAATCTTGAATCCGCATCCAATCCGACTTATAAGGCTTGTCTTCAAGGCAAAATGACTAGATCGCCATTTGTTGGACAAATGGCAAAAGCCAAAGATATATTGGAAATCATGCATAGTGATTTATGTGGACCATTTTCTGAAATGGCTAGAGGTGGTTTCTACTACTTTGTAACCTTTATATATGATCTATCAAGGTATGGGTACTTGTTTCTTATAAAGAACAAGAGTGAATCCTTTGAAAAGTTCAAAGAATTCAAAGCCCAAGTAGAAAACCAAACTGGGAAAAGTATTAAAACTCTCAGATCATATCGAGGAGGTGAATACTGAGTTCATTGAGTTCCTTAAGGAACATGGCATTACATCACAACTCACACTGCCTGGAACACCTCAATTAAATTATGTGTCTAAGAGGCAGAATCGTACTTTATTGGATATGGTACATTCAATGATGAGTTACACTGATCTTCCCATTTCACTTTGGGGTTTTGCACTCCAAACGGCTTGCTATATCCTTAATTGTGTCCCATCCAAATCAATTTCTACTACACTATATGAGATATGGCATGGTAGAACACCAAGTCTTAAACATGTTAAGATTTGGGGATGTACGACTTTTATTAAAAGACTAAAAACATACAAGTTGGATGTGAAATAGATTAAATGAAGGTTTATTGGATATCCTAAAGATAGTTTAGGGTATTGCTTTTATCTTTCTGCTGAACAAGTTATTGTTATAAGCAGAGATGTTGTTTTCCTTGATAAAGAGTTTCTAAAGGAAGGTGGCAAAGGAAGGAAGATAATGTTAGATGAGGTGTCATCTAAAGAAGCCTAACAAATTGATCAAATGGATGTCGATCAACCCAAAGAGTCTATACCAATTGAAAATGTCATCACACCAACCCTTAGAAAATCTAGTAGGGTATCTCGTCCTCCAGAGAGATACGGTTTACTTTATGATATGCAAGAGTTGCATGTTCATGAAGAAAGCATTCATGTTGATGATCCTACTACATATGAAGAAGCTTTATGTGATAAAGATTCTTCAAGATGGGTTGATGTTATGAGAGCCGAAATGGATTCCATGTATGCTAACTAATTCTGGACACTTATTAATCCTCTTGAGGGAATAGTTCCTATTGGGTGCAAATGGATCTTCAAGAGAAAAATTGGTGCAGATGGAAAGGTAGAGACCCATAAAGCTTGGCTTGTAGCGAAAGGGTTTCGCCAAAGGGAAGGGGTTGACTATAAGGAGACCTTCTCACCCGTAGCCATACTTAAATCCATTTGAACTCTTCTAGCTATAGTCGCACACTATGATTATAAGGTTTGGCAAATGGATGTCAAGACCGTCTTCCTTAATGGTTATATTGAGGAAGACAGATTCATAGAGCAACCCAAGGGTTATGAATCCAAGGAAGGCTCAAAGGTGTGCAAGCTTAATAGATCTATCTATGGCTTAAAGTAAACTTCAAGGAGTTGGAATCATTGTTTCGATGAGGCCATTCGTTCTTATGGTTTTATTAAGAATGAAGATGAGCCATGTGTTTACAAGAAGGTTAGTGGGAGCCAACTCACTTTCCTTGTCTTGTATATGGATGAAATTTTACTAATTGGAAATGATGTTGGAATGATGACTTCTGTGAAATTTTGGCTATCTAAAACTTTCACTATGAAAGACTAAGGGGAGGTAACTTATATTCTCAGAACTCAAGTCTATAGAGATAGATCGAAGAGAATGATAGGTTTATCCTAAAGTCTTTACTTGGAAAAGGTGTTGAAGAGGTTCAACATGCTTGATTCCAAGAGAGGATTGTTACCATTTAGGCATGGTGTTCATTTATCTAAGGGAATGTCTCCTAAGACACCTAAGGAAATGGAACAAATGGCCAAAGTTCCTTATACTTCGGCAATAGGAAGCTTAATGTATGTTATGTTATGTACAAGGCCTGATATTGCCTATGTTGTTAGTATGACTAGCAGGTTTCAATCCAATCCATGTTTGAAACACTGGATGGCAGTCAAGGCAATCTTTAAGTACTTGAGAAGGACTAAAAGTTTGGTCTTAACTTATGGAGGAGGTGATTTGTAAATGGATGGCTTCACAGATTCTGATTTTTAATCAAATGTGGATGATAGAAAGTCTATTTCCAAGTTTGTGTTTGTCTGTAATGGAGGTGCAGTAAGCTGAAAGAGTTTTAAGCAAGGTATCACTGTTGATTTCACTACAGAGGATGAGTACATAGTTGCATTGGATGCTACTAAAGAAGCTGTTTGGATTAAGAAGTTCATAACTGAACTAGGAGTGGTTCCTTCCATTGAGTCACCAATTCCTCTCTATTATGACAACAATGGAGCCATTGCTTTGGCAAAAGAACTAAGGTCTCACCAGAAATCCAAACACATAGAAAGGCGCTTCCATATTATCAATGAACCTATTGGCAAGGGCGATGTGCTCGTGCAAAAGGTAGCTTCAGCCGATAATGTGACTGATCCACTGACTAAAGTGCTTACCCAGCTACAATTAGACCGTCATTTTGAGAAGATGGGTCTTAGATATTGTAGTGAATAGCGCTAGTGCACATGAGAGATTGTTAGCACATATGTGCCCTAGTGCCATTTTGTAATATATAATGACATTGTAAATTATCCTAAATGGCAATAAAGTATTCATTTAAATAAAGAGTTTATTTATTTGAGTATTTATCCTTTACCATTATGTTAAATAAATTTATTATCAAGAGTTGATAATATGAGTTACAAATTTATTTAGTACATATGCCATAAATTGTTCATAGTCAATTAATTAACATTTGGGTAATATTAATTAAACTATCACCTCTGTCTATTTTCCTTGATTAGTATATGATGCTAATAGTGGGAGGTAGTGAGTCTCATGCTACTTTATATAAGATATCATAATAGACATGTGTCTACTAATGTGATGGGTGGATCGAACAGTGATGTTAGATTTATGATCGCAAGGATATTCACTTATAGTCAATGATCACAGTCTAGGTCATAATGGTGCATATAGTCCTTTGACCTGAGGTGACACGGTCATCCATATTTGAGTGATTAGAGTTTGTTACTGCTTATATACTTGTGTTAGTTACGCATGGGTGTATGGCGTGTGGTGGCTCTAGTCAGTTTAATGTATGGATGAGTATTCAACCAAAATGGGATTCATTGCCTAGCGTGAACCAGGATAGATTCTATGCTAGCTAAGATTGTTCTTAATTAATAGAATTCTTGGCCAGGACGAACATAATACAGTTGGAAAGAATTTTAGTGCTAGAAAGAGTTTCTAGTATTTGTTGTGTTTTATCAAGAATAACTTGATATGAAGTCATATGATAAAGCTATTAGAGTTTGATTAAACCTTAACTCTAGGCTATATTAGGATCTTCAAATGAAGGGATTCTAGTGCACGGTAATTATGACCATAAGGGTTCGTGTCAATCATCATATGCATTCATTTCTAATTGGGTAGTTGTGATATCGATGCTAGAAGTCACTCACAACTTATGAGAACTAAATGTGTATAATTGAAATTTTCACATTTAGGCTTGAAAGAGTTTCAAATAATATCAAGAGTTTATATTATATTCTCATTGCCAATTAGACATGAACCTAGTAAGTCACACCTAAAAGAGTTTTTCCATATCACCTTTTATATTAATCTAATTATAGATTAAAGAGTTTAATCAATTAATTAAGATTAATGGAATTGGATTTATGCTTTGAACAATGATTCTAGCATATCATGAAATCTAATTCCACAAAGAGTTTAATTATTAAATACTTGATTAATATGAGATATTAATTAAAGTATTAAATAAAAAATATATGATGTTTCCTTATAGACTTGGATTAATGGGCCTAAACCCAAAAGAGTTTTGGTCCAAAGATTGATATAAAGCCCATTAACATAATCTAGGCCCATTAGTTTAATGGAATGGGCTTGGGCCAAAAGTTGACCCAACTCCAAGGTCCATCAACTAAGGCCCATTAGTTGATAGAATAGGCTTGAGCCAAGTATTGACCCAACCAAAAAGGCCCAAGTCTATTAACTAGGCCCAATTGATTTATGGATTGGGCTTGGCCCAGAAGTTGGCCCAATAACCAAGCCCAAGTCCATTTATCAATATAAGTCTATTTTGGCATATTAGGAGACATTATCTCATATGAGTCTTTTGTTGACTTTAGGGGCAAATTAGTTAGTGGGAAGTATAGAGAAAATATATGTGGATTAGATACATAAGATGTGTTTAATATATATCTACATCTATTTTCTACACTTATTAGATATATACATAAATACACTCTTAACTAAGTTATGAGGTGGCATGTAATGTGGCTTCCTAATGATGAAGGTGTAAATAATATTTGTATGTATATGTCTAACTTAAACCTAATTTCTCTACATATATATATCACCTTAAGAAGAGTTCTTAAGGTAAGTGATATAAGGCATTCCATTGAGAGTTAGTGGAAAGTGTAGAGACAAAAGATATACCAAAAGGAAACACAAAATATACCAAATATAAACTCTTAGTTCTTGCTAGTGGGATTGAGTTAGTTGAAGTTTCTTTGGGTCACAAGAGAGTTGTTTACAACTACACTCAATCAAAGGCATGAAGGTGATTGGAAGGCTTTGGTGTTTCAAGCTAGAGGCCATACATTTGGGTGGCTTGACTATTGATTCAAGAGTTGAACCAAAAGGAATCCATTGTAGTAGATTACTTGTGGTCTACATCAAACGCTTAGGAGACTGTAAGTATTCCGCCACTATGATTACCTAAGTTTTATGTTTGTACATGTTGATGTATGTTAGCTATGTGTTTAAATGCAAAATGGATTCTTGGGAGTTGAAATTCTTCATGTGATTAAGGGTTATGAAAAGTGAATTTTTGAAATTTACTCTACTTAGGTTGGTGCTCACCACACTATTCTTAAAGCCTAAGTAGCATAACCTATTTCCTTTCAGGTTTTGCCTTTTGACAAAACTAATCCTGTGATTTTTTTAGTTTTTAAGTACCATATGTTTCACATTTTTTGCACTTTAGCACTCTTTTAACTAATATCATCATTATTTTATGATAAAATATTAATATAATATTAATTTTCAATGATAAATTTATTCTATATATGATTTACAATCAATTCAACCAATTGGTTATTTTTAAAAATTTTATAAATTTATTTTAAAAATTATTTCTTTTTATTCATAATTAAATTAAAAATACATCTAAATTTGATTTTTTGTGAGCTTATTGTTGTTAGTTGATTAATATATTACTCATTATATGATTTTAGCATTGTAAATACATATTATTTTTACATTAAAGAATATATTTTAAATAATATTAGTTAGATTAGTATTAAAGTATAAAATAGTGTGAAACATACGGTACTTAAAAACTAAAAAAATAATACATGACTGATTTTGTCAAAAGACAAAATCATAGGGATCCAAATTGTGCTTATCAAACAAAACACCTAGAAAATACGCAGTATTTGTGGAGGTTATTGTCAAGCATCATTTGATATAATCAATTCGACTACGATGGGTTAGTTTTTCATCCTGTGTACATACGACGTGACACTTGGGACAGGTGGGAATTTAAATTCCCTTACCCGCCACCACCATGCCCATAAAATTAATAAAATAAAAAATTATCATTTGATATGAAATTATCATTTTAAAATCAGATGCTTTACAGGTCGTCTAGAGTATTGACAAGTCTGAGGACTCAGCTTCGTCTGGTATAGTTTTTATTTTTTTTTAAAAAAAAAAAGAGAAAATTGCTTTAACTTATAATCTTACTGAGTTCTCATCTCAAGTTAAAAAGGTCTTAATCATTTTTTATTATTATTATTCTTAGCAAAGCAATAGCAAGGTAACACGACAGCATAAATTAAAGAGAAAATTATTTTTATCTCTCTGAGGTTATATCTAATTAATATTTCAGAATCTTATATTTCAAAATCGAATATTCACTTCTTTAAAATTTTATATATCAACATTTAAGGACTTTTATTATCTTTTTTACAAAAAATGACCGTAATACCGTTATTTTAACATATATCTTTTTTAATCTTATTACATCTAATCCCTAGCATGTACTTTTCTTTAATTTTTATATTTTATAAAAATTTAAAAAAAGTTAAAATTTTATTTGTAGATCTAAAAATTATTAATTATTAATTAATTTTAATTTTTGTAGAAATTAGAAATTTTTTTTATTTTTAAAATAATTTTTTATAGATAAGTTTTAATTCTTTTAATTAAATGTTTATGGGCTGATTATAAAATTTTTAAATTTTTAAATTTTTAAATCCATAAAAATTATTTTTAACTTTTTAAAAATTTTTAAGAAATATTTAAAAATAATTTTTATAAACTAAATTTTTTTTAAAATTTATAAATGTATATTTTAAAAGTAATTTCATTAATTCTCACTATTATTCAAATATAAACTTTGGAGTAAATGTTAGAGATTAGATGTAATGTGGTTAGAGAAGACACATATTAAAACAAGGGCAAAATAGTTATTTTTTTGCATAAAAGCTAACAAAAGTTCTTAAATGTTGGTATATAAAACTCTAGGGAGATTAATATTCAATTTTGAAATAGAGGTCTTGAAATGTTAATTAAACCTAATTTCATGGAGGTAAATGTAATTCACCTTAAACTAAAAGAAAAAACTACTAAAGCAATGTGCTTCTTTTTTTTATGAACAACTGAATATATTACAAGGAAACAAATATTAACAGCATTTTCAATATTATTTTTTATTTTAAAGAGCATTTTTTACTCAATAAATAGCATTTTAAAGAATCTTTAAGCATAAAAGGTGAAAAATTTTGTACAACTCCAATAAACTCTTTATATTTTAAATCTTCATTTTACTTTATCCAATAAATATTAATGTTTATTTTTTTTCTCCTTTATTTTTTTCAAGATTTTTCTCTATTTATTTAATTTTTCTCTCTCTTTAATGCTTAATGTGATGAAAGAGAAAAAACTTTTTTAATAAACATATAAGTATCAATTAACATCTTGCATAGGGAATTGAAATTTTTTAGAGTAAAAAGTGAACCAACTCTCTATTCTAAAATAAAAATATAAAGAGTGTATTGAAAATTATTTTTTTATATTAACTTTTTAAATTAAAGAATTTTGCTCAAATAGAGAACCTATTAGAGATATTCTAAAAATGGTCTCCAAATAGAGAACACTAGATCAAAATATTTCACACTCTATATATTACTAATATAGTAATAATAATAATAATAATAATAATAATAACAACAATAGTTAATATATATATATAATTTTATTTATCTATCATATTAAGAGCATCTCCAATAGTATTTTTTATTTTAAAGAATATTTTTTGCACAATAAAGAGCATGTCAAAGAATTTTTAAATATAAAGAGTGAAAAAATTTGTACAACTCCAATAGACTCTCTATATTTTTAATCTTCATTTTACTTTATCCAATAAACGTTAATATTTAATTTTTTTCCTCATTTGTTTTTACAAGATTTCTCTCTATTTATTTAATTCATTTCTACGATTTGATGAAAAAGAAAAATCTTTTCAATAAATAGATGAATATTAATTAATATTTTGTATAAAAAATTGAAATATTTTACAGTAGATAGTAAATTTTGATTCTTTATATGTAGAGAGTCAAATTAACTTTCTACTTTAAAATAAAAATATAAAAAATATATTAAAGATTAATTTTTTAATTCGACTCTTCAAAATAAAAATTTTGCTCGAATAAAAAAATTTATTAGAGACACTCTTAGTAAGGATTAAGAATCTTGATTGAGCTACCTATAATTTAAACTCGTGGTGCCTCACCTTACAATTAAGATAGTAGCAGCCACGAGCTATTTTACAGAGCGTGTGAATAGCGACAATAAATTAAAATTAGTAGAAGCCAAGGCAGTAATAGGATTCAACACCGCTGCAATTGCAATTTGCAAACACCAGTCTTCGCATCGCTTCTCTCTTTGCTTCCATTCCAATCCAATCCAACCAAACCCCCCAATGGCCTCCAAGGACAAAAAGTCATCCAAATCATCCACCAGTCGTGCCGGAGGTATCCGCACTCTCTCCGATCTTTACCGCCACACCGGTCCCGACTCCGACAGCGACGATGATGCTCCTCAAGAGTACTACACTGGTGGCGAAAAAAGGTTAATCTCTAATTCTATCTATTTACACTCTCTGCCTCCTAAAAACTAAATCTTTTTAATAATTTCATAATTTTATGTGCAATTGGAAATTGAATTCATCAACTTGTGTTTTGACAGTGTTTTGGAATTTAATCTTTGATATGATTTCTTTTTTTTTTTTTGGTTGAGGACAGTGATGCTTAATGTTTTCAATTGAGAACAATCTCGAAAAAATTAGCTATTTTTAGCTATAGGGAGAGGTACTTGAAATTTAGCTTAGCTTTGAAATTGTGGCTGCAACATTCAAAAGGGTTCTCATACTGTTCGAGTAAAATTTCGCATCATATGGGGTAAACAAGGAGTGGCAACACAATATCTAAAATCAACACCTATTCATAAATCTCGTCGCAGTCCATAACATAAATCATTACCCTTAAAATATAAAACATTCCAACCCCTGAACTGTAATAAACTGTAATAAGAATACATTGACGGTGCTTAATTTCTATCTGCATCATAACTCAGATATCATGTGTTTTTGTCATTATAAAATAAGAGATGATGGTGTTTCTCACAGCCTACCTGCCTGTCAGATTAAAAGATTTTCTCTGCCTGTCATGTGTTTTGTAATATTAGATGAGTTTAGGTCCATGATTTTTGTTACTATATGTTTGTTTCTTTTGGTTATTATCTGCATTATGAACAATTATTGCAGCTCTAATGTCAACTATATATGACTACTACAACAACACACACACATACATATAATTAACTTGAACCACTGAGAATAATTGTTAATCAACTGTACATAAATATATGTATCATTAACTAATGAATCAAATCATAACTCCGTCCACTTAATTTGATTGAAATAATTAAAGCAAATTAAAGTTAAAGTTGCATCACATCTCATGCACCAATATTTCAATAGTTATATATGTACAAATTTCAAGCATAATTACTGCAATATATATATGTCTCAATAATTAGAGTAATTAACAATTTTTGCATTGAATGTAGAATATTGCAATAATGCAAAAATGTCTAAAGATACTTTTGCATTGAAAAGAAAAAAATAACAAAAACAAAAACATGCATTGAGATATTTGTGGCAATGCAAATATTAACTATTTAAGGATCTTTAATGAATTTTTTCATTATTAATTAACCCCTTTAATTAAATGAGAGGCTTTGTCATTTTGTTGACAATGTGCCCCCCATATCTCTACCACACACACATATGCATAAATATCGAGTGCAAGAATGTTGCACTTTGTTAAGTAATTATTTAAATCACGGATTAAATTATTTAATTAATTGGGCAACACATGCATGTATATTAAAAATAACAAAAAATATATATAATTCAAATGCAACCATTGAACAACTATTAGTTTAATAATTAATATTTTATGATTAATTATAAGAAAAAAATTGAAAAAAAAATTGGTGTGATTAATGGGGAATTGATGATGAAAATTGGTAAGATATAGAGAGAGAGAATTGAGTTAGTAGAGGGAGGGGATGAGTGGAAAAGAAGAGGTAAAGGGGAGCTATCAAGAAAGAAGAGGTGCGTTTGGAATGAGGACCCAACACGTTAATCAAAATAATGGTGTTTTTGACTGCACATGCTTCATCATTTTGCCTACAAACAAAATACCCATTAACAAAGCCTACCACCCCAACATGGATACTTATCTGCACTGCACCACCTCCACCAGGACCATTTCATCTCTCTCTCTCTCTCTCTCTCTCTTTTTCCCTAAATATGTAGTATTTAAGTATATATTGCAGTGTAGATTCCCCTTTGGGTTTGAGTTCACCCACTAATTTATAGCCAACCACTCACTTATCCATCATCCAATTCAATCTGCTTTGGTTTTTGGTATTTTTGTTTTGAGGGCTCCACGTACGAATACGACGGATGATGTTGTCTCCTCCTCCTCCTATGAATCCTGTCCTAGCCTTTGTGAAATTTTATTTTGCATTGCAACCGTGGGATCCTTATTTTATCCACTTGGCATCACATCCCACGGTTCAAATTCACTCTTCAATATCTTGTGGAACCCATCGCTAATTCTATCTATTATTGGGTATTATTTTTAAATATCTTTTTATGCCTCAACTTTCTTAATTTGCAATTCATTTTTCAAAAACATTAACAACTTTAGCCACATTCGGTTTATGATTGGATTATGTCCGTGGGGGGGACCGGGTGGTTAAAAGGAGGTGCGTGGTTATTTCCTGAATTGAATTTAACCCTTTTTCTTTCATTTGTAAGCCTTTGATCCATGTTTTATATATATATATATATATATATATAATGCCCTTCTTGTTTTGTTCTTTTTCTTGGGGTTTTGGTCTGCTTGCATCCAAATAAATAAATAAAAAGTAGCAATACCTTCCAAAAGGCCAACCTTCCCTTGGCCTTCCCGACTGTTTCCTGCTACAGACACCCAATGAATAATACCTAACACATGCATGCTATTGCTATTGCCACCTTAATTACCTTCTTTTCTCTTCTCACCTTCATTTCTTTTTTCATCTTATGTATTTATCTATATATATATTTGTATATTGCTGAATGGGTATTGATCTTCTAATATCTAATCACTACACTCTATGAATATTTGCAATTGCCAGTCCCACACCCACCCGCCTACCCACACCAACATATCACTTCACATCGCTCTGTGATCGTTCGCTGGGGCCCTTATTTTTTTTCTTTTTTCAGGTCAACCCCACTTTACTCTACTTAACTTCTTGTTGCTTTTGCATTTAATTTCTTTTATAATTAATTTTCATTTCCTGTCAAGTTTTAATTTTTATTTTATTTTTTAATTCAAAATGATATCAATTAATCCATCAAATACTTCAATATATATATATATATATTGAAATTTTCATTTCATTAAAAAATAATTATTATACAGGGCTTCAATTAGCATAAATCAAAATCTATCAATTAGGGATACAATAGTATAAATCTATAGCTCTATTAATTCTTAGATTAGATGTACTAATAAATTATAACTTGTGAAAACATACTTGCTGTACTTTAATATTATAGAATAGATAATATCTTAGTGTTTCATAGGCAGCAACAATTATCATCATTAAGGAGTAATAAATAATTAAGATTTGGATTTCTAAATTGACAATTTTCATCTTCTGATAGAAGTCCAGAATAATTGTGGAGAGAAAAGCACATCCACAACTAAATCTCCATAGTTAGATTCTCGGAGTGCAAGAGACGCAATATCAACTGGAAAAAACAAACATGATTACTTATATATATTTTAATATTATAAAAATAAAAAATGAATAATGTTTTATTGAAAATTGTTAAAACCACCGTAAGAATCATTAATTCACTAAAAAAACAACCAAAGAGAGGGAAAAAAAGGAGAGATTTATCATTTTAAATTAGTTTAAAAAAGCCATCAAATACAATATATATATATATATACTCCAAGGATGAAGGATGAGATGGCTAAGATTCTCTTCTCTGATGCATCACCTCACTTCAATTTTGAGCTACACAATTTAACTTAGAACTTAGTTATGGCACATTTCTTTGCATGTGCTCCATCTATCTGCTCAAACTGAAAGAGACAATACAAATTAATTTAGTAAGTAATTATTAATTTAACAAGATACATATATCACTTCGCTAAATCAATAATTCAATATAATGATATGATGCTACAGAAAAAAGTCATAAAAAATTATTAAGTTCTGTTGAACAACTAGAAGGTCAAGAAAAAAAATAAAAAAACGAACCTATAACCTTCAGTCTTTTAATTTATAATATTTATCACTTGAGCAACTAAAAGGAAAGTTAATTCATTAAGTTAATATTATATTACATGATATTTATTATTATTAGTTTGGTATATTGCTTAATTTGTAGCACAGTTGATGTTGCATCCACTCCACATGTAATTTAAAACATACTCCTTATTTGGTTGAATTCTATTAGAGTGTGTTTGAATGCAAGTATTTGATTTAAAATTTTAGATTTCAAATATTGAAATTTCATAAATAAGAATTTTAAATTCATTTGAATTAAACACATTTCATCAATAAAAGTAAATTTAATGTAGAACAATTTTACAATATTAAAAAGTTAAAATTAAAAATAAATTTTACAAAATTTTCATTTAAATCAAACACTCACTTAAATTTACAAATAAATTTCATAAAATTTTATATAATTCATTTGAACTAAATTAATTTTTAAAATTCGAATGTGTTTGCACAAATGGTCAAATTCTTATGGGTTCAAGACCTCCCATTCACCTCCCCTAAAAAAAATAAAACACTTAAAAAATATAAAAAGAAAAATAGAATAAAAAATAACCTTGGGCGGGGTGGGGTCCGTGGAGAAATTCTCTCACTCTTTCTCTACACGTTAATTTACTCCTAAAATCGAATCAAAAGGTATCTAGAGTTCTTTTGTTTATCTTGTATCATGTAACCCAAAACTCAGGCCTGAACTTACTACTCTATCTCTCTCTCTCTCTCTCTCTCTCTCTCTCTTGCAGCATGGAAAGCCCGACAAGAATAGCCAGTTGCAGCCAAGGATCCCAATTACTCTTCTCTCCATGCAACAGCAGCACCATCACCACCACCACCACCACCAGCAGTGATACAAGAAGAAGAAGAAAAAGAAGCAGCAGTGATTCTAACTCCCCTGAATTTGAGTTTTGGATGGTCCGAAATCCCTCTTTTCCTGAACCTAATCTCCTTTCTGCTGATGAGCTCTTTGCTGATGGCGTCCTTCTCCCTCTCCACTTCCTTCACCTCGACAACTTACCCGATCCACAACCAGACCCTGAACCCCCTAACTCCCAATCTGAGGAGGATCCAGGACCTCAAATGTCAGACAACTCCATAGCAGCAGAATCTACCAGTACCCCTTTAACTACTTCAAAAAGATGGAAGGATATATTCAAGAAAACTCCAACAACAGCAAAGAACCAACACCACCATAAAGATAAAGAAAGAGAAAAGGAGAAAGAAAAAGAAAAAGAAAAAGAAAAAGAAAAGAAGAAAGACAAAAAGAGTCAAATCGGAGCCTTTTCCTCTTCGTTAACTGCCGAGCTGAACATCAACATTTGGCCCTTTTCCCGTAGTAGATCCGCTGGAAATAGTGGAATCCGACCCAGGATGTTCCCCGTTTCCACCCGTAAGGTCAGCAGCGCTCCTTGTTCACGAAGTAATTCGATTGGAGAATTCAAAACCTCCAGGAAGTGGCCCAACAGCCCGGGTCGGGGTGGAGTTCATCTGGGCAAGAGCAGCCCCGTTTGGCAGGTACGCCGTGGAAGTAGAAATGGGAGTTCCGGTGGGAAGTCCAGCTACTCGGAACCACCGGCAATTCGGAGCAGTGAGAAGACAACGGGTAAAAAAGAAGGGAGTTACGGGGGCAAATATTGTCAGAGCAAAACGACAATTGGGAAGAAAGTTTTGAACTTGAATGTGCCCATGTGTATTGGATATAGACAACATTTAAGTTGCAAAAGCGATGAAAATAATGGTGTGGGTATTGTTAGAAATAGCAGTGCTGCTACAAGTGATGCTAGAAATGGTGAGGGTGGAAATATCAACAGTAATAGTACCTCTAGCAGCAGTGGTAATCTTTCCAATTTACGCAACCTATTCATTAAAAAGGTCTATTAATGATGTTATTAGGTATATATATTAACCCTCCCTAATTCTAATTATATATTTAAATTTTTCTGCGTTAATATTTGATTGTGAAGCTTGATTTTGATGCATTTTGTTGATGTTTAATTGTTAACAATTTCAATTCATTTAGGTTGCTCACTTCACCTTGTCTCTATTGTATTGTAATATAATTAACCAAAATATTTCCTAACTTTGGAAGATGTTGATTCACTTTGGTTAGCTTTATCAATTCATTGTTTGGTAAATTGTTGTGTATACTAATACAAATACGTAGATCAAGCTTTTCATGTGTTTTCTTATCATATCATATGTAATGAAGGCTCTACAAACATGATGTGGGAACACCATCCATCATATTACTATTGCTTGTGGTTTCCACCCAGAATTATTTGGATCTTTGAATTATTGCATGCCTAAATTACTATTGCAAACATGGTTTGGTTTCCACCCAAAATTTTTACAACAAATACAAATTATACCAAAAAATCTTGCTCTTTGGCAAATCTTACATACTATTAAATATCGGTGCTTCAATGTTGCATTAAAAGGATATTTAATTTGGCAAATAAAAAAGTCAACTTATGACTTGGAGGAACTTGAATGGTAACCCAAACTAATACTCTAACATCCTTAACTAACTAATGGATGTGATAAAACTCATAAAAATCTTGAATAATGGGTAAATCAAATCGAAAATTGGTAAGTGTTATCTTTTTCTCCATGAATGCAAGAACAAAGCTGATATCTTCCCTTTATATCCATAAATCTCTTATTGAAAGACAACAAAATTCTCGCAAAAGTAAAACAAAATTTAAATTTAGCCATAGACTTAAAAAAACTAATACTTATTTTAATAAAAGAACATAATATATGTGAAATAGGAAATCACTTTTTGGCCAAAAATTGATCCTCGCATCTAAGGAGAAAAGAGAAAGAAACAGTACATGGAGAGAGAAAAAAATTGCTAGAGATGAGTCTGGAGAGAACTTCAAAGTATAGAAGATGTTGGAGATATACTATCGAACCTGGAGATTAAAAAAACTGCTAGAGAAGAGTCTAAAAAGAACTTCAAAGTATAGAAGATGCTGGAGCGAGACCTGCCATTGCCCTCCCCTAATAAAAAAAACACCTAAAAAACCTTTAAAAAGCAAAATAAAATAACAAATAACCTTAGGTGGGGTGGGGTTCGTGGGGAAACCTTCTCACTCTTTCTCTATACATTAATTTACCCCTAAAATCGAATCAAAAGGTATATGAAGTCCTTTTGCTTATCATGTACCCTGTAACCCAAAACTCTGAGGCCTGAGTTTACTACTCTCTTTCGCTCTCTCTCACAGCATAGATAGCCTGACAAGAATAGCCAATTGCAGCCAAGGATCCCATCTACTCTTTTGTCCATGCAACAACAGCACCATCACCACCAGCAATGATACAAGAAGAAGAATAAGAAGAATAAGCAGCTCTTAGGAATCAGTTATGCTACTTAGGCATTAAAGACTTATGTGGTGAGCACAAACCCAAGTAGGGCAAATTTCAAAAATTTTGCTTAACATAACCCTTCATCACATGAATAATTCCAATCCCAAAGATCTAATTTGTATTTAACACACAACTAAATATCAAAACATCATGTAAGCAATAACCTAGGAATTATAAGTTTAGGAATACTTACAAATTCCTAAGTTTGATGCAGACCGCAATAGTATCTACAAGCTTTGATGTAGTTAGGTTCAATTATTGAATCATATGCCTTAGCCTCCCAAGTGTTAGGCCTCTAGCTTGAAACACCAAAGCTCCACCAAAACACCTTCTTGCTTAGATAAGATTAGATGCAAGTAGTCTCTCAAAATGACCCTCACAAAACTTGCACTAATTTAATCTTTTGCAAGAACACTTAGGGTTTATTTTTGTGTATATGTTTCTCTCTTTTGTGTGTCTCTACACACTCTCTTAATTGTCTAACCTTAAGAATATTTCTTAGGCTACATATTTATATTTAGAGAAAGCTAACCCTTAATGACATAATCTCTTACATCACATGTATATGATTTGTCATGATAAGTATACAACTTGTATACTTATCTAATGCACCAAGAAGTATATAGAGAATTAATACATCTCGTATATATGTCTACATACATTCTTTACACTTAATCATGTCACCTAATCCTTATCCGTGCCTTAGTCAAATTTATACACACAAGAGATAATGTGTGCCTAACATGACAAGCCTAATAAGTCAAGCTTAATACTTATCAATGCCCATAGTCAACATTATGCATATAAAGGATAATGCTTGCTTAACATGAAAAATTTTGACCATGTCATGTTCATATGGATTTGGGCTTGGTAATTGGGCCAACACTTGGCCCAAGCCCAATCCATTTGACAAATGGGCTTGGATTAGGTTCATAGGCTTTCTCTACATATTGGATTAATCTTTGGTCCAAAACTCGTTTGGGCCTAGGCCCAAACAACTTGGGTCATTAATCCAAGTCCAATAAGAAACAACATAAATTATTAATTTAATACTCTAATTAATATCTCATATTAATTAAGCATAACTTAATAATTAAACCCTTGGTGGAATTAGATTTCATGATATGCTAGAAGCATTGCTTAAAGCATAAATCCAATTCCATTAATCTTAATTAATTGATTAAACTCTTTAATCAATAATTAGATTAGTATTAACGGTGATTTGGTTAAGCTCTTTTAGGTGAGACTTACTAGGTTCATGTCTAATTGGCAATGAGAAGATAATATCAATACTTGATATTATTTGAAACTCCTTTCAAGTCTAAATGTGAAAATCCCAACTATACACATTTAGTTCTCATAAATTGTGAGTGACCCCTAGCATCGATATCACAACTACCCAATTAGAAATGAATGCATGTATTGATTAACATGAACGCTTAGGTCATAATTATCGTGCACCAAAATGCCTTCATTCTATTCTTATATCCCGTATCTAGTAGCATGAGAGTCACTACCTCCCATTATTAGTATCACATACTAATCAAGGAAAATAGACAGAGGTAATAGTCAAATTAATATTACCCAAATATTAATTTATCGATTATGAACGATTTTATAGCATATGTACTAAATGAATTTGTCACTCATATTATCAACTCTTGATAATAAATTCATTTAACCTTATGCTACTGGATGAATATTTAATTAAATAAATACTTTAGATAAAAGAATATTCTTTATAGCCATTTGAGATAATTTACAATGTTATAATATATGATTAGCCTCTAGGGCATACCACCTATACTAACAGCAGCAACGATTCCAACTCCCCTGAATTTGAGTTTTGGATGGTTCAAAATTCATCTTTTTTTGAACCTAATTTCCTCTCCGCTGATGAGCTCTTTGCTAATGGCGTCCTTCTCCCTCTCCATTTTATTCACCTCCACAACCCACCCAATCCACAACCAGACCCCTAACCCTCTAACCCTCAATTTGAGGAGGATTCAGGACCTCAAATGTCACACAACTCCATAGTAGCAGAATCTACCAATACCCCTTTAATTGTTTCAAAAAGATGGAAGGATATATTCAAGAAAACTCCAACAATAGCAAAGAACCCGCACCACCATAAAGATAAAGAAAGAGAAAAGGAGAAGGAAAAAGAAAAATAAAAAGAAAAGAGGAAAGACAAAAAGAGTCAAACCGGAGCCTTTTCCTCTTCATCAACTACTGAGCTGAACATCAACATCTGGCCCTTTTCTCGCATTAAATCTGATGGAAATAGTGGAATCTGACCCAAGATGTTCCCCGGTTCCACCGGTAAGGTCAACAACGCTCTTTGCTCATGGAGTAATTCGGCAAGAGAGTTCAAGATCTCCAGGAAGTGGTCCAGTAGCCAAGGTCGTGCCGAAGTCCATCTGGGTAGGAACAACCCCATTTGGCAGGTACGCCATGGAAGTGGAAATGGGCCACTGGCGATTCGGAGCAGCGAGAAGATAATGGGTAAAAAAGAAGAGAGTTGTGGGAGCAAACATCGTCAGAGCAAAATGACAGTTAGGAAGAAAGTTTTGAACTTGAATGTGCCCGTGTGTAGGGGTGGCCAAGGACCGGTTCGGGCCCTGAACTCTCCCAAAATCGAGAAAGATCGGTTTAGAGCCAGTTTAAATTTTTTAGAACCATGAACCGGCAGTTCTGGTTCTACACCGTCGGTTCAATACTGCCAAACCAGGTTTATCGGTTCAGAACTAGTTTAAATTTTTTAGAACTGTGAACCGGCAGTTCTGGTTCTAAACCGGCTGTTCAATAATGTCGAACTGGATTTAATCATATATATATATATATATATATATATAGAGAGAGAGAGAGAGAGAAAGAGAGAGAGAGAGAGAGAGTGAGTCAATTGTTAGATTTTATTTTTAAATTTATTTTTAAAAATAACCTATTATCTAATGAAAAGATTAGTGACAGATAATAATAAATATGCATGAAATATTAATTTTCAAGAAATTTATATTTAAAATCATTATCTTAATTTTAATTCATTTATTATTTAAAATTTATTCACTTCAATTTTTAATTGCATTAGTGTTTTTTACTTAATTTAAATTATTTTAAAAATTACAATATTTTAAATTATTTAAATATAATATTAAAATAAAAAAATAAAAAAAATTAGAACCGAAATCCGATTCGGAACAAGAACTAGCCGGTTCAGAACCGGCCACAAAAGTTTTACAAAAAAATACAAATTCTACCAAACAATCTTGCTCTTACAAGATACGTCATAAAAGAGTTGAAGAATAAAACATAAAAGAATAAAAAAATAAAGTCACTAACATATCGGCATGTCAATGTTGTATTAAAAGGATATATAATTTGGCAAATAAAAAAGTCAACTTGTGACCTGGAGAAACCTGAACTTTGAATGGTAACCCAAACTAATACTCCAACATCCTCAGCTAACTAATGGATGTGGCAAAACTCATAAAAATCTTGAATAATGGGCAAATCAAAACGAAAATTGGTAAGTGTTGTCTTTTTCTCCATGAATGCAATAACAAAGATGATATCTTCCCTTTATATTCATAAATCTCTTATTGAAAGAGAGAAAAATTCTGATAAAAGTAGAGCAGAATATGAATTTAGACATAGATTTAAAAAAACTAATACTTATTTTAATAAAAGAGCGTAATATATGTAAAATAGGAAAGCTCTTTTTGGCCAAAATTTGATCCTCACATCTAAGGAGAACAAGAGAAAGAAATAGTACCTAGAAAGAAAAAAATTACGAGAGGAGTCCAGAGAGAACCTTAAAGTAGAGAAGATGCTGGAGATATCCTATCAAACCTGGAGATCAAAAAAATTGCTAGAGAGGAGTCTAGATAGAACTTCAAAACAGAGAAGATGTTAGAGCAAGACCTGCCATTCCCGTCCCCTAATAAAAAAAATAAAACACTTAAAAAACATAAGAAAGCAAAATAAAATAAAAAATAACCTTGGGTGGGGTAGGGTCCGAAGGGAAATTCTCTCACTCTTTCTTTACATATTAATTTACTCCTAAAATCGAATCAAGAGGCATCTAAAGTCCTTTTGTTTATCTTATATCTTGTAAACCAAAACTCTGAGGCCTGAGCTTACTACTCTCTTTCTCTCTCTCTCTCTCTCTTACAGTATAGATAGCTCAACAAAAAAGCCAGCCGCAGCCAAGGATCCCAGTTACTCTTCTCTTCATATAGCAGTAGCACGATCATCACCAACAGTGATACAAGAAAAAAAAAAAGAAGAAGAAGAAGCAACAGCGATTCCAACTCCCCTGAATTTGAGTTTTTGATGGTCTGAAATCCCTCTTTTCCTGAACCCAATCTCCTCTCCGTTGATGAGCTCTTTGTTGATGGTGTCCTTCTCCCTCTCCACTTCCTTCACCTCCACAACCCACCCGATCCACATCCAGACCCCGAACCCCCTAACTTTTAATCTAAGAAGGATTCAGGACCTCAAATGTCACACAACTCTATAGTAGCATAATCTACCAATACCCCTTTAACTTCTTCAAAAAGATGGAAGGATATATTCAAGAAAACTCCAACAACAACAAAGAACAAGTACAACCATAAAGATAAAGAAAGAGAAAATGTGAAGGAAAAAGAAAAATAAAAAGAAAAGAGGAAAGATAAAAAGAGTCAAACCGAAGCCTTTTCCTCTTTGTCAACTGTCGAGCTGAACATCAACATCTGTTCTTATCCTACAGTAGATCCGCTGGAAATAGTGGAATCCGACCTAGAATGTTCCCCGGTTCTACCCATAAGGTCAGCAGCGCTCCTTGCTCACAGAGTAATTCAACAAGAGAGTTCAAGATCTCTAAGAAGTGGCCTAGCAGCCAGGGTCAGGCTGAAGTCCATCTGGGCAGGAGTAGCCCCAATTGGCAGATACATCATGGAAGTGGAAATGGAAGTTCTGGCGAGAAGTCCGGCTACTCAAAACCACTGGCGATTTGGAGTAGCGAGAAGACAACGGGTAAAAAAAAAGAGTTGTGGGGAAAACATTGTCATAGCAAAACGACAGTTGAGGAGAAATTTTTTGAACTTGAATGTGCCCATGTGTAGGGGTGGCCACAGGCCGTTTTAGCCTTGAACCGATCCGGTCAAAACTGGCCCAAAAACAGGCTTGAACCGGTCCAAAACTTAGGGGAAGACCAGTTCAGGGCGGGTTCAAATTTTTTTGAACTGTGAACATGGGGTTCCTATTTCAAACCGCCGGTTCAACTTTTCCAAACTAAATTTAATATATATCAATTGTTAGTTTTTATTTTTTAAGTCACAATCATTTAATTTTACATTTAAAAATAAGTTATTATCTAATGAAAAGAGTAGAGATAGATAATAATAAATATGCATGAAATATTCATTTTCAAGAAATTTTATATTTCAAATCATTATCTTATAGATAAATCATTATCTTATTTTTAATTCATTTATTATTTAAAATTTATTAATTTTAATTTTTAATTGCATTAGTGTTTTTTACTTAATTTAAATTATTTAAAAATTGTTACAATATTTTAAATTATTTAAACATAATTATAAAATTAAAAATTAATAAAAAAATTCAGAACCAAAATCCGATTTGGAACCGAAATAAACCCTAAACTATCCAAGGTATGGTTCCATAAACCATCGAATCAGAACCGTCTGGTTCCGAACCGTGGCCAGGCCTACCCATGTGTATTAGATATAGACAACATTTAAGTTGCAGAAGCAATGAAAATAATGGTATGGATTATGTCAGAAATAGCAGTGCTGCTAGAGGTGATTATAGAAATGGTTGGGGTGGAAACCTCAGTAGCAATAGTACCTCTAGCAGTAGTGGTAATCTTTTCAATTTACGCAGCCTATTCACTAAAAAGGTCTATTAATGAGGTTATTAGATATATATATATATATATATATATATATATATATATATATATATATATATCCCTAATTCTAATTATATATTTAAATTTGTCTACCTTAATATT